>JADRCH010000047.1:12548394-12676066 GCA_019843965.1 Rhynchomys soricoides
AACACTTACAAGAGCTTGTATAGACATATACATGTGTATACAGATATTTTTCCCAGATGGGAGTAAATTATTTTGAGTGTATACAAAATGAAAATGTAAAAATAACTAATATTTTGATGTGATTTAATGTGAAGATAAATGTGCATCAAAAGGAGATAACTGCAAGCTTAAATATTCAGATCTGCAGCAGCGTAAGTAAGTACTACAAGAAAAGTCTCTCATTGCTGGAAGATTGCTTTCGACACATACAGGACAAAGCTTTTGCATTAGAGAGATACCAGCTCTAATTTGGTTCATTTGGATTATATGTTCTTTTTTATTATACATTTCAATTTGATTGTAAAACCCACCAATTTCTTAAGGTCAACCCTGAGGCGTAAGAGGGCTCTTGACACCCAGGGGATTTTAATAGCCAATTTTCACCCATCTTCACGGTCTCTTAAATTCTATATCCCAGTCACAGGGTCAACTGACATAGATACCTGGAGCCCACATCTAAATTTGTCTTTTTTCTTTTTTTTTTTTTTTAAATTTCACTGTAGCCTGACGTTCCTTGCCATCAGACACTGCAGTTTACACTTTCTCACTTGTCTGTGAAACTGGAACCAGTCAAGGGACAGAGATGACCCAAGTTGTAGAGAAAATGAGCTTATGGCATAAAATGGTGACTTTTCATTAATATTCTGAGTGCTCATTCCAGTGATTGTACAGTGGGTTATTTGGTAATATATTTTCACACACCTCTTGACTATGCACTTAGGTGGCTATTTTGGAGCTGTGATTAAAATTCGGTTGTTGATTGCCCCCCTCAAACCACATACACATGTGAGGCAATGCACACCATATGAGCACCAGCACTCGCCCCAACCCAACAAAAGAATTGCTCGCCTATTTTGAAGAGGCTTATCCTTCCGTCTGTAGCACATGTATGTATTATTGTATAAGTAATTGCTAAATTTGTATGTACTGTTACACTAGTGAATATATTAGTTTCTATATATATTCTAGCTGATTCCCTCATATGAAGGCTAATTGTATTTGATAAAACAATGACTGACAAGCCTTGGAGTCCCTATGTATAATTTTGTTTCATTGGTGTAAATATATAATGATATTTTCTCTCATAATTTCCAGTTTATTTATTAGAATTACATTGTAAAAAAATAATGTGATGCCAGTTTGTTTATATATTAAACATTATTTAAACACTTCTGTGTTGCTTCAACAAATAAAATCTTTATATATATATTTATTTATTATTAATTCTATGTTTCTGTGTGCACATGTAAGTGTATATTTGTATGCACATGTTTATTCTTAAATTTACTTATTGTTTAATTTTTATATTGTTAAAGAATTCATCAGTTCCTTTATGTTAGTAAAACCTGGGTCTGTTTAGAATGCAGATGTGTCTTTATGAGCTGCTTGCCACACAAGCAGTAAGTAACTGAGTTCAGATCCATGAAACTACATAACATCAAAATCATGGTAACATGTACATACAATTCTGAGGCCCAAATTCACATACATGCATATACTTGGTGCTTACTATTCTGTTAGTTTAGCTAAATGGGTGAACTTCAGAATCAATGAGAGAATCTTTAAAAAGCAATGTAGCCAGAAATGAAAACATCTACCATTTAAGTCTGGCTGTTATATCTACACAAACAAATAAACATATGCATATATGATAAACACATGATTTTCTTTTCTTTGTTTATGCAGTAGATTTTTAAGTTGTCAGATAATTTTAGGCACCTTTTTTGTTTAACATACATGTTTCTCTTTAATAATGAGCATGTATACATTAGTGTATGCACAGGTATGTGCATATGGGTGCATTGTGCTGTTTGTGTGTATATGTTGTCCATTCATGTTTATAAATCGGAGTGTTTGTGTTTGTATGTGTACATATTTGTGTTTTCTGAGTATACATCTCCATTCATTCATGTGACTTTGTCTTTTGTGTAATTTGTGTGTATTCATATAGATGCATATGTGTTTGTGTTCATCTGTGTGTATGTGTTTCTGTGTACACATACAACCTACCTATGAGTTGAAAACAGAAGAGAATTTATCTATTCTATACATGTTAAAATATTGCTCCAATTTTTCTCCCTGGAAAGCCTTAAACAAAGTGGAATATTTGTGATTTTTTTAAAAAATATGTTTCCTCAAAGATCATTTGTATTTAGTTAATTACTACTAAAGTAATATTTTGAAGCCTAACCTTTTGCTTTTTGTTTTAATTTTTTTGATATTTTCTTTATTTACGTTTCAAATATTATCCCCATTGCCAGTGTCTGCCTCTCCCAGAAACTCCCTATCCCATCCCCCCTCCCCTGCTTCTATGAGGGTGCTCCTCCACTCCTCCATCTGTTCCCACCTCCATGCTCTCAAATTTCCCTGCATTCAGGCATCTATACAGCCTTCATGCCTAACAAGACCATCCTCTGCTACATATGCAGCTGGAGCCATGGGTCTCTCCATGTGTACTCCTTGGTTGGGGGTTTAGTCCCTGGGAGTTTGGGGGGGGGTCTAGTTGGTTGATATTGTTTTTTCTATGAGGCTGCAAACTCCTTCAGCTCCTTCAGTCCTTTCTCTAACTTCTTCATTGGGGACCCCATGCTCAGTACAATGGTAGGCAGCAAGCAGCGCCTCTATATTTGTCAGACTCTAGCAGAGCCTCTCAGGAAATAGCTTTGTCAGACTCTTGTCAGCATGCACTTCTTAGCATCCACAATAGTGTCTGGGTTTGGTGACTATATATGGGATGGATCCCAAGGTGGAGTAGTCTCTGGATGGCTTTTCCTTCAGTCTCTGCACCACACTTTGACTCCATATTTCCTCCTGTGAGTATTTTGTTCCCCTTTCTAACAAAGACTGGAGCACCCACATTTCAGTCTTCCTTTCTCTTGAACTTCATGTGGTCTGTGAATTGTATCTTGGGTATTCCAAGCTTTTGGGCTAATATCCACTTATCAGTGAGTGAATACCATGTGTGTTCTTTTGTGATTGGGTTACCTCACTCAAGATATTTCATAGTTCCATCCATTTGTTTGTGAATTTCATGAATTCATCATTTTTAATAGCTGAGTAATACTCCATTGTGTAAATGTACCACATTTTCTGTATCCATTCCCATGTTGAGGGATATCTGGTTTGTTTCTGGATATTATAAATATGGCTGCTATAAACGTAGTAGAGCATGTGTTCTTGTTATAAGTTGGAGAATCTTTTGGGTATAGCCCAGGAGTGGTATAGCTGGGTCCTCAGGTAATACTGCGTCCAATTTTCTGAGGAACCACCAGAGTGATTTAGGGCTATTTCCAATATATACAAAGAATTCAAAAGTTAGACTCCAGAGAATCAAATAACCCTATTAAAAATGGGGTACAGAGCTAAACAAAGAATTTTCATCTGAGGAATATCGAATGGTTGAGAAGCACCTAAGGAAATGTCCAGCATCCTTAGTCATCTGGGAAATGCAGATCAAAACAACCCTGAGATACCAACTCACACCAGTCAGAATGGCTCAGTACAAAAACTCAGGTGACAGCAGATGCTGGGAAGGATGTGGAGAAAGAAGAAAACTCTTCCATTGTTGGTAGTTTTTATTAATTGTTAAAAATGTTCACTATTTGATAAATGTTATCTGAACATAAGTTCACATTAATGATATATTTTAATCTGAGTTTTGTATAATTTACATCCTCATTACTGAGGCAATTTCTACTGTTAAGTCACCCATTTTCTTTCTTTATCCTATCCTGAATTTTTAATATTAATTTAACATATTATTCTGATTGTTCTTTTCCAAGAATTGTTTGATTATCTTTGTCTCTGTTCTATATAATATTTAAATCATGACTTTATGCCCCAAATAATGACAGGAGTTTGAATAATTTCAGGAGAACTGACATTTTGCACTTTTGATTTTTCAAATATATGAACATTCGACTTCTATTTACTTATGTTAATGTTTGTTGTTGTAGTAGTAGTTGTTGTCGTGGTTGTTATTGTTCATTATATTTTGCACACTTAGTGAGACTATGTTTATTTATTAATCATTTGAACAATCAAAATTATGTTATATTGTAAGATTGGTAACTATATTTTATTTACAATTGCTTGTAATTATTTTTGGTCCTACAAATCAACAAAAGTTATAAATTACAGGCATGAGAAATAACAATTTTAGATTCCCTTAGAGTTTTTTATGTAGACCATAAAATCATCCATAATTAGGAAAATATATATGTGTTTTGCAGTTTTACTTTTACTTCCGTATATAGCAAACCTTCACGCTCTCTGTATCTGGTTGGTTAGGTAAAGGTGCCAGTCTTATGTAACTAAGTGTACTGGCACCAGAGATGCCTGCTTCATTCTCATTCACAAAGGGAAGGGTAGTGTTGCTGTTCTCCTTTGTCCTGTCCTTAAGTCCTTTAAGGACTTCTGTGGTCAGTTATTAAGTTTAATCAGGTGATTAGTTCCATGTAGTTTTATATCATCATGAAACATTTTAATTTAGTAACTCAATATGATGAACTTCATTGGCTGCTTTTGAAATACTGATTTTATGGTTTATCTGTAATAAGCCATAGTTCATGTTGATACTTTTCAATATTATTGGGTACTGTTCACTAACAGCACCATGTCTATATTTGTAAGGGATTTTGTTATCTATTTTTCTTCTTTAGTCCATTTATTTTGTGTCCCATGAGTTTCATTTTGTAAATCTAGAAAGGTTGCTTCCCTTCCTGCATTATGAGAGAGTTATGCAGATTTTATATCAAGTTTTTATGGGTTTTACAATTGTCCCAGTGTTACACATTCATACCAGTCACATCCTTACTGTCTCATTCTGCTTGTCTCCAAAAGTTACTGCTAAACTGAGAGCAAGGGTATAAGCATATTTATTTCATACTCAGTCCCTTAAATTTTGTAGCACATTCTTTTTCTGACATGTAAACACCATTATTGCTGAGAAATAAAGAATTGTTTCTCTCATGAAAATATGCACTACACCAATAAAGAAAATGGATGCCCATTTAACTTGCATTGATGTAGAATGAATGACATATATTATAAATACTTTTCTGTTTATTAATTTTGTATTTAATATATATTCATAAATGGACTTAGAAATTCTATCTTCCATTATTGGTTTTAATAAAACTATAACATCATTGATATTAGATATTTTAATTTGCATATTTAATAATGCATGAATTAGAAAATAAATAATGAAAAGAAGTAGTAGATTAAATCCACATTTATGTAAGCATTTTCTCATTATACCACAATTTAATTATAAGTTTGAATTATTGATTTCTTGCTTGGGTAAACTAATTCCTACATTAACAGTGGAAAGGCAAACATGTCATAATTAGAGAGTAGGACTAGGCAATGGGAATGTGTCTCATCAAATAATTAGACTTCTCAGTATGATGGATCTTAAACGAGGATGGTGAAAATGATATCATTTATAACAATAGCTTTTAACATGCTGAATTTCCCACTGATGAAATTTCTAAGTACAATAGGTTACACAAGCTGAACAATTTTCTTTTTACTTATTTGGAAAATTAAGATAGAGTAAAAATCATTAAGAAAATAGTAATGCTTTTAATCATATTAATTTTTTTGTAAATTACCCAATTTCTGTTTACTTATATTACTATGCGATTAAGGAGAGTTTTGATGACTAGCTAATTAGTAATTTATATCTAGGCAACTGATCTGCAACCAATCTTGTTTAGAGAGTACTTTAAATTAGTTTCATATTTCTATCCATCTGAATGTTGCAAAGAAACATTACTAAAAATATTCAGAAAGCCTCACTTTAGTAAGCCTCAACTATAAAGAAGACATTTTCACATGTCTAAGAATCCCTCTTTTTAACAAAGAAGTTTATAAAAGGAGGTACAGAATCACCATTTCACAATAATTTTATCTATTTATAAGTGCTAAGTAAGGGTCACTACAGTAGACAGGAATATTAGTGCCATTGAAATTCATGCCACTATTTTACTAACCAATCTGTAAAATGATTATTATATAAATGAGGCTGTGTTAAATGTATAATGAATTCATTATGGTTGTTTATAGTATACGGATTCTATGACACTTGATATGATGTGTGATATAGCTTAAATATCTCACTTTTGTTACTTCAATTGTATTTAAAAAGTTAACATGAAACATTCACCATTATTATCCTAACCGTCTTAGTAGCTGGAATTCAAACTCATTTCATTTTGTTTGTCAACTGCATTATTTTCTCTAGGCTCAATATTTCCTTTGAAATTATTTCAGAATTCTTAAAATATATTAAACATTATCTTTATTATCATCCAACTTGTAATGTTATATGGCTTTTATTTTTTTTAAATCATTAATTCTACTCCAGCAAAACTACCAACTAGATTTCTATCCAAGCAAAGTGATCATTTGAAGAACATAAAATTAGCTGGCTAATGAAAAGAAATATGAGTCAATAAGCCTTAACCACTAAACTGGTGCATATTATAACGTTATGTTACAAATGTTTGTGTCTGTTTGGATTCATGGATATTTTAATTTCTGTGTTTAAATTTATAATGATTTTCATGTGCAATCCTTAACAATACAAAACAAGCTGCTTTTTCTAAATATTGAATATTTATTAGTATATATTTAATACGTATGACTTCTGTTATGAGGTTCTAATTCCAAAACATCTTCCCCTATCCACTTGAGATCAGAATATGGTGTGGCTGTTCATTAGAATCTAACAGGAGAAAACTGATGGAAAAAAGAAAGTAAAGAGACATTAAGAAATATTTATTGAGCTTTCACACATTATTTTGTAAATTAGAAATTACTTTTCTCTAGAAAAATAAAAGTGCAAAATTCTTTCTGTCCACAGTCTGTCTCTGTCTCTCTTTGTCTGTCTGTCAGTCTGTCTGTCTGTCTGTCTCTCTCTCTCTCTCTCTCTCTCTATATATATATATATATATATCTCACATACACACATATATACATCAAAAATTGTATGAAATTGTTCACATGATTCTCTGGTGATTTTATACTAAATATTGCATTCATATCTTGGAGCAAGAAGAGAAATCGTCTGGGAATGTCTAAGATATAGCAAACACAGTAAAACAAGAAAATAAATTTGAGATTTCTTAGCTATTAAAGGCATTGATGTATTAATGATTGTTAGAAAAGTCACTCACAAAGAGGGGAGGTATTAACTTAGTGTAATAGAATTCAATACACATGTAATTTAACAGACTATAGTTTGTATAAAGCTCACACAATATTAAACAGGAAAAACATTCACAGATAATTTAAATAACTTCCCACTATGTACAGCAATATGAATTTTTATACACCAGCTCAGTCAATCAGGCAGTACTGTTATTCTCAGTATCTATAAAAGGATAGAGTCCTGAGGGAAATGAGATGTTTAAGCAATGTAGTCTTTGTTCAGTTTCTAAACTCTTTGAGTTTAAAGGGTCATATGAACATTTATACACTGAAAGTACTGTTCATTAGACATTTGAGAATGGAACTTTTTGCAGCATGTAATGCAGGCATGTCATACTGACACAGATTAATGCTCATAATTGTAATGTAAAATTAGAAATGTTGTGATTTGTCAAATATCTTACATTAGTATCATCTCTTTTGTTGATCCTAAAGGATATTATTCATGCTCGAATCATTCATAAATATATATATTGAGATGGTGATTTAGATTTTTTTATTTTAACTAAAATTAGTTAAATCAAGTATCTTTCAATGGAGAAGTTTAATATGACCACATTTATGAGATAAAAAAATCTGACTCAGATTTATGCTTTCATAATTGTTATTTGTTTATATAAAAAAAATTAGAGGTGGGGACACTTATGTCAGAGCTGAGGGAAGGATTGAAGACCCTGAATTAGATGGGAACCCATAGGGAGACACACAGTGTCAACAAAACTGGACAGCTAGGAGTTCTCAGAATCTGAGCCACCAAGCAAAGAACATTCACAGGATGAAATGAGGCCCCTGGGCAAATATGTAACAGGCAGACAGCTCAATCTTCATGGCCGCCCTGCCTGGCCTCAGTGGAAGAGGATGCATCTAATCTGGCAGAGACTTGATGTGCCAGTGTAGGGATGGGGCCACACCAAGGGGGGGGGGGTGTCTTCCCATTATCTTACAGAAGAGAAGGGAGGATGGAGAAGCAATTGGCTAAGGGAGGGACCTGAAGGGGCAGCATTTGGGATGTAAACAAATAATAAATGAATAAATAAATAAAATGAATAGAGATAGTTAATTTTATTAAGTAAAGTAATCCAGCACCAAAAATGTGTGTTTTCTCTTGCTTACTTCCACTTCCCTTAGTTTTACTTTTTTTTGTGGGGGGGGGGGGCAAGGATATAAAAAGTATATTATATTGTAATAAGGGGACTAAGTGAGTGAGGAGATGTAGGAACAAAGGAGAACAAAATGGATAACATATCAGAAATTATGATTATGAAGGGTTTTGTATGTATGTCTTGAGTGCCCCAAAGAATATACTTTCTTCAGCTCATACACATTCTAAAAAGTTAAGTAATAAAATATTCTTTCAACAAAGAGTAGACAAGTAATTTGATTTCCTGTGAAAAGCAATATACATATTTGAAGTATTTAACACATGCTTACAATGAATTCTGCTTACTCTAATCAGTACCTGCATTTTCTCATATCATTCCGACTTTGCCCACTCCATTCTTACCTACAATTTTTTTCTAACATCCATGTATTTTCATTTTGCTTTGTGACCCACTGAGCTGAACCAGGGCTCTCTGTATGATCATTGGTTTGGAACCATGCAAATGAAGGTGACAGCTGCCCTTGACAAAATTTATCATTAGCCAGAAATTCAGCAGGATGGATAGGATCATCATTATTGTCCCTGAGTCATACTTGAGTGAGGTCTCCATTTTATTTTCTGTAGCTTGGATAAAAGACCCTAACAAACGTGGTGAAAGGAAGAAAAGTTTTATAGGCTCAACCTTTCAGATTACACTTCATCATTGCGCAGAAATTGAGGAGGCTGGAATTTAAAGCAATTTGACACAAGAGATTCAGAATTAAGAAACACCAAACCACCAATCACTTTAAAGAGTAAAAATGCCTTTTTAGGAAAAATACTAAAAAAAATTAAAAAAAAAAAACTACACAAGTAAGTTAAATATGTACTGTGTTCTTCAATTATAAAACTTACTCTCATCAAAATACTGATACCACTTAAAGTGATCCATAGCATCTATAATATTGACCCCTGTTAGAACACCTTGTCACTTACAGACATCAGAAACTACTTTGTAATTCATATGGAAACATACATTGTCAAAATAGACAAAAAAGATTAGGAGGAAAAATAAAATGAGAGGTTTTATACCTTCACATTTGAGAAAAAAGATATACTAATCAATTTACTATGGAACTCAAATTTAAAACAGGCATTGCCCAATGTACAAGGTAATTAAGCCCAGATATTAGCACATACATTAATTGTAAATTCACAATTTTAGAGCAACAAAGAAAATGAAAAGAATCATAAGTAGTCTAGTTATTGTTATGAAGAGGATATCACAAAGAAACAAATTACTGTTACATTTAATACACAGAATAATCAGACAAGATGGATTAAATATTTGAATGTATGACCAAAAACTACAAGAAAATACAGCTAAGAAAAGTAATAGGAAAGTTTTACATCTTCCTTTAACTGTGAAAATGGCTTAAAATAAATATTACTAAAATTGTGTTTGTTATCATTTCAACTCATATATTCATATTTTACTTTTCAGTATTTTTTTATTAAAATTTTTCTTATATAATATATTCTGGTCACAATTGCCCTTCCCCAAAATCTTCCCTAACATTTTCCTATCAGAATACTATGAAATATGTAAACATTCAGTGATTAAAAAGATTGATCTTATCCTTTTTCTTAAAAACTATTTTAAATAAAATGGAGCAACTCAGTTACATGCAAATAAGGAAATAAGCAGACCATGTAAAATTTAAATATCTGTGGCTTTTAATTTTTCTTTGATAATTGTTCATACCAATGATGAAAATGCAGTGTCTTAATAAAGGTAATATGTTGAAGATATTTTCAAGAATTTTTTTACTTTCATCTTACATCCTGGTCAATTAAGAAAACTGATTAGCAATGGTAGCTATATCTAACATTTATTTACTATTTAGTCTAAACTCTAAAAGCTTACATAATGATATACAATAGAGATAATATGAAAAGGCATTTAAAAATTCATATTACAGTTTTTCCCAATTGTACATTTTGTTGTTGTTTATAATTAGGCAGCCTGAGTATATATAAATATAATTTCAAGCCTATGGTGAGTAAAGAAAGTAGGGCTGAGGCAGTGACTTTTTCATGAGGAAAAGGCTTCTTTTGTTCTCTAGGGTAAATGTAATGAAAGAATTGCTTTCTCTGCAGTAGAGTGAACTGAAGGTCATCATCAATTCTGTTGACTCCTTTGGTAAGTGACTCCACTGCTCGTAAATATTTCATGATGCTATGTTATAAATAACATTTTATGTAAAAGAAAATCGGGCCATGGTTTACTAAGTGTTTCTTTAATCTTTCCAAATATATCAAGCAAATAGCCTCAACCGTTGTGTATAGACTTTGCTTCATATCAGAATTACTTTCCATAATTTTATGATGAAAATGTGAGATGCCCATCTGTCAAAATAAAGAACTTGTTGTAAGATAAATTGGAATAAATTCAGCTTCATTACTTTTTAAGATGTTTCAAGGAGAAGCATTTACATGTGTATAGTGTATTTTTCTGATTAAGTCTAAGGGGTGAAAACAGCTATAATATGTACAAATTCTCTAAAAGTAAATATTTAAGCAGAAACTAATTCTCATAAAACATACAGAACTCATTTTATTCGTATTTCAAGATATGTAAAAGGTCTTGGAAAATATAGTTTTCAATCATTAAAATAAATTTTCTAGATATTTAAAATGTAATAAATCATGAAAACTGTGATTATTTTAGTTGTACATGTATTTTCTCTCTCTCACTATATATACGTTTGTGTGAGTGTGTGTGTATGTTCAGGTGAGTGTATGTATTTTGGAGAACAGATGTCACTGGTGTTTCCTCAATAATCATTTTATAAGGGATCTGTCCTTGACTCCGAGGCTACTGACTATGCTAGATTACCTGGGCCACCAGTTATTTTCAGGAACTTTCCCAACTCTGCTTCCTTAGCACTTGGAATTCAAAATACACTGCTTAGACTTGCTTTTTATTTTGGTACTGGTGATCCAAACATGTATTCTTATACATGTAACATAAAGACATCAGTGACTGAGCCATTTCACTAGTCTAGAGGATTTCCATCATATTCCAGAGTTGGGGAACTTGCTTTGAAACAGACATGTTTTGGTCTGAAGTGGTGGGTTTTTAGGCCAGGGGGAATTCTGCTTCCAGAGAGCCAACATTTTGTTAAACTCAAACAAGCAATACATGTCAATTGGCAAATACAATGTATGTTACATATGGGATGTAAAGAAATTTCAGTTACCAGATTTAGGAGGCAAGAATATTTACCTACTGAGCTACTTTATTGGCCAGCTATTAATTTGAAAATTTCTTTATTGAGATACAAAGTGTCTTTTAATATATTTTTTCTACTTATAGCCATTGCTTGCCTTAATATATTCTCCAGTCCTTTGAGCATTAGTTCTTCCCTTTCACAACTTTACATGTATAAAATTAATACACTGACCATGCTAACCTTCTAAATCTCTATAACTCTCATCCAGCATCCAACCTTCCTTCACAATTCATTCTGTAGTTCATGTCTATTTGTTTGGTTTTGTGGCCACTCTAAACCAAGATTTACCAAAGACATTTGTATAATATGGGTTTGGTACATGCTTTGAAGTCTGGTTGACTCGACAGAGAATAAACCACCAATGATAGTGATTCTTCCAGAATCTGGTAAAGATCACATCTCTAGAGCCTTTGTTCCTTCTTTGACTGATAATGGGGTTGGTGCTAAAATTTTGATAATTTTTTCATCATTTTCAAGGAATTTATACCCTCTTAATTTGAAAACTTTGTTGAGATTTTCAACAATAAATCTCATATATTATGCTTTTTATCAATAATTTTAATAATGTATACTGAAATAATTCACTGAGTAAGAAATATTATGGCTCTAATTTGCTTAGGGAAAACTAGAAACTTGAAGAAATAATTATTGCCTGTAAATGTAAATGAAGTCTTCTTCATTGGATATATTATATGAAAACTCAGTATATTTTATACACAAACTGAATTGTAGAGGGGTAATGGACAGATGGTAGAAGAACACAAGCTATCAAACTGACTTAAGGAAAAACTTTTAATTTGAGTTGAAGTTCAGGTGTACCTTGGATAAGTAGGTATAATCAGTATTCAAAATCTCACCCAGAAGGAAAATGTGTGAATGAGTGAGCAGATGGAATAAATATTAAAAACTTACCCATTAGGAAAAACAGAAGATTAGATGGCTTCACTGAATTCTCCCAAAGAGAGTTAATAATGTTCTTTAGTTATTGGACCTTTGAGGTTCAAAACATTTTATGGTCCTTTAATTATATGGACAATCCAATTCATAAAATTATAAAATTCATGGCAAGATGCATACTATCCTAATATTGCATCTTAAATGTGTATGAGTGTTTGAGAGAGAAGAAGAGAGGGAAGGAGCAAAGGAGAGAGAGAGAGAGAGAGAGAGAGAGAGAGAGTTACATACCAGGACAGAATGAAATTCAGCCTAGACACTGAAGATTAGTTTAAATATTTTAAATTCAATTAATGAAATAAGTCTTTTAAAAAGCATGAAAGGTTTTAATAGAGATTTGGGTGAGTAGGGAAAGAAAACCACAAGAAAAAATCTCTGTTAAACATTGTGATATTTATATCTAACACATTTTATGATGATCTAAAAAACAATTTTAAAAAACATCAAAAAGAATAATGACCACAAAGGATGAGGAGTATTGAAATAAAATATGTCATATACCTAATATGACAACAAGAAGTCCAATAAAAACTCTTAGGGTAACCTCCACATCTAAATATTAATGACCTTTAACTTCACAACAGATCTTAGTTATGACAATAAAAGCAGTAGTGAAAAAGAAAAATCAATTATTTAATCAAATATCATCAACTTTACAATTTTTTTTTATTTTCTATCTAAACAGGAAATTTACTTCAAATCATCAATATGTTTCTTAGAAAAAGAAATTACTTACATATCACTTACTCAATAAGCTGTGACCAGTAATAGTGTCAATATCTGTGGGTGTTTACACATTAAGTCCTTCCTACTTGAGGAGAACAAACGAATTTTTTCTAGGGATGATTGTAGAACCAACACTAAAGACATTTTTATGTCTCTCCTGAAGACAGTGTGAGCTGAGGATGTTCACATTCTTTCTACAAATGACAATGTTTGTATATAACCAAAGAACATCAGACTGTTCAATGTAAATCATCTCTGGATGACGTTTAGAAACGAACAGAATATAAATGTCACATAAAATATTATTTATGGCATTGTTTAGAGAGTAATTACAATTCAGTTTCAATACTGATTGTGAAGTAATATGCTAAACTGTGGGAACCTGTATAAAACCTTTGGTCATGCAGGCTAACAGAATTAAGAGTCTCACTGCCCAATAATGAAAACACAGGGTGGAGAGACAGCTCAGACAGTACAAGACTATTCTTGTATACACGAGGAGCTGAACTCTATCTTCAGAAAATCTTTTACAAAGTCAGCTGTAATACAAAGCTATGTAATCTCCAATAAAAGAAAATGGAAACAGGCAAGATGCTTTAGATTGCTGGCCCATTAAACCAGTCTAATTAGCCTAACCAGACCATGAGAAATCTTGTCTCAAAAAAAGGACCCTTATTGAAGAGGAAATGATGGAATGATACCCAAGATCATCTTCTGCACTCCACTTGATCAGAGGCATGATCTCATATATCTGAACATCATGGGGGGGGTAATAAAACAAAGAAAATGAAATTCAAAAAAAAAATGATATTCTTGGTCACAAGAACATATATATATTCTATGTCCTATATAGGACATATATACATATATATATATATATATATATATAGTAAGTATACAAACAATTCTCAGCATCTATATTCATCATGAAAATACAAACCAAATCTTAAAAATAACCTATCAGTGTTTCTAACATTACTGGAGTAAAATTGGCAGTAAGCAATAATTCGTCTGAAGGTCTGAAAATAAATACCCTTATATACTTCTGATAAGAATTTGAAAGGATGAAGTGATTTTGACAAGTTTCTATCAGTTCTTTAACTTATTGTGAATAATGTAAATATGGCTCATCAATCTATATTCTTAATACATACCTATTAAAAGATATACAAACAGAATATCACATGTAAATGTTTATAACCAATTTATTGTAACAAACTGAAGACAAGACAGACACTTTCCAATGGAGGAATAGATACAGAAAAATTCAAACACATATAACGGAATATTATTTAACAATTAAGATGAATGAAATTATTTGGAAACATGGCCAAGTAGTTAAGAGAACATTTTTCTCTTACAGAGAACTTGGATTTGGTTCTCAGAACACACATGGCTGCTCGCAAACACCTGTAACTGAAGTTCCATTGGATCCAATACCTTCTTCTGGCCTCTACATAAATGAGGCATGGACATAAAAGCATATAAAAATATCACTCTCACATTTAAATAAAAATAAATAAAAAAATTATTTTCTGCAAAAAGAAAAGATATATTGATATGTGAATCATGACACTGGTATATCAAGAAACTAGTAATACGGAACACAACATGTTCCCATTTACATAAAGCCTAGAACGTAGGTGTTTATACATAGGAAATAATTAATATTTAAGTAAAGAATGAGAAATTTTAGTGGTGTTTGAACATCTTAATAGATGCAGCTGTAAAAATGTTTGAAGGCTGTTTAAAATTGGTAGCATTATATGTGTGTTGATACACTGAAGACAATGAACAACTCATATGAATGGATTTGAACCATTTGTGATAATATTTCAATAAAATCAGTTTTAATTTTAAATAAAATGATTTAAAGGTAATTATATTTGACACATTCTGTATCACTCTATTATTTAAATATTTATATTTATAAATAGTCATATATCCTTTTATATGTTTATTTACATATTAATTCATTTTGCCAGAAAACATATTTTTAAGCTATATTTTTTAAGTACTTTTAGATATACTCAAAATTTGCCTTTTTGTTTTAAATTTAGATTTCCTTCATGGTGTGATAAGGAAAATTCCAATTTGATCTGGTTTTTCATTCAGTTAATATATAAGTACCATTACTTTGCTATTAACATTTCTATAAATGATTTAAAATATAGATAAGTGAGGGTCATCAGCGTATTCTATTAGTTCCAGAAGAAAAACTTTATTTTCTATTGAGAGGCAGTCTCCTGTTAATGAATATAAGTGCTGTCTTGTACCCAGACGTTGGCCTAGTACTGAGAGGGGTTTGAGAGCATGAGAGCTGTAGCGCACGTGGGAAGCTCCTTTCTCTCCTTTAATGTGGATCTTCAAAGAATCTTTCATACCTAATTAGAGGTATTGGTAAAGGTGTATCAAAAACGAATGTAATTGGGAAACATTTTCAATGAACCATGACATTCAGAATGCAGTGCAATTCTGCACAGAGTCTGGGAAATCTTGGATGTTGCTGTGTTTTACCACTAATTATCTATGAGAAAAGAAGTTTTTCTTGTGATTTTTTTTTTCTTTGAACACAGGCCTCAGCTCTTTCTCTTTTAATTGCATTCTACAGCACATGAGAACAAGGAGACTTAATGACACTGGAATTGGTCACAAATACTAGAAGAATGCATATAACACTGCTGTGCATTTGTGGAGTCTGTAGAAAGAATCAAAAGAAAATTAACCTAAGCATGAGAAGTCAGTGTTGTCTACTGACTTTTTTTCTTTTATCAAAATAGGTTTCTAGCTTGCTTACCCTTAGGGTTTATAGTGGCATGCAATTTCCAGTAGGGAGATGCAGGAAGTTTGTATTCACTGCTTGACATTCAATTAAATTATTTTCTCTTATTATTTATTTAGTTAGGATTGGTATCTAGCTATCTAGCAGTGGCTACACTGAAATAACTTGTACTGAGGTGTGATCAACCTTGTAGCAATCAACTTGCATCAGATGTCTATAAGTTATTGCTCACATCCTGCTGGGTATACCACTTGGTTGTTGCACTGATATTTGTGGGTATAGCTTCACAATCTTATAGAGAGGGTATGTTTCCAAAGCAGTAGGTTTTACAATTCTTCCCCTACAAGGAAGAAATAAGTATTAAATATCGGTGAGTTGAAGAAGCGAAACAAAAATAGACATGTTAACATGGATAGTGTACAGGCCAAGAGGTCTCAATGCTATACAAATCACTATAGGTAACTAAGCAATAAGGAAAGTGCAGTAAATAATTTTCCCTAGGGAAGATAACACCAATTTTTTATCCAATAACAAATGGTCATCCCCCAAAACATACATAAAAGTAACTTACACACACTTAGTATGTTGAACTTATGTATGTAACAACAGTATACACACACATGTATGAACATTTATATAGCATAAATATTTAAAATATTAACTTGACTAGAAGGTGAACTCCAGCAATATCATTTTAATTGAGTGAACGATCTTGAGAATAGATGAAATAGTGATGAATATTTAAACAATGTATGATGGACTTTATCCAGAATTAACACATATGAATTGTATCTTTCAATAAAATAGACTCACTAAATCACAAACAGAACATCAGATTAACATCCAGAGAGAAAGATAAATGAAGTAAAAGAAAGGAGATGAGCAGAGTGAAGGTAAAGATGGAAAGAAGGAGAAATGCATGTGTTGAACATGAGTATCAGGATAATTTATGATTCTGACCTCACTTACAACAGCAGCAACCTCAAACCTGACTTTCTAAAAGAAGGGGGCCACTGATTGAGAATTAGATTTGAAATTCTTGTTGGTGTGAATTCTGACCTACTCTGTGTTTTGTTTCTGGGAAGCAAATGAGACAAAATTTGGAGTGAAAAGAAGTGTTAAACTTATGAAGGAATAGAGTTTTAAAAGAAGTCTGTAAGTGCAGCAAGTCCTCAGGCGATGGAGCAGGCAGTACTGCAGTCTGTCAGATGTAAACTGATGACTCAGTCACTAGTGCTGAGCTGTACTGTAAGAAGACTGCAGTCAAGGTTGCTCTTGTACTTGAGCCAGGAGCTAAGAGAGATGACAGAAGCCTGGATGTTACCTACTGGCCTCCTTACCCAGATTTCAGCAAGCAGCCAAGTTCTCACATCTCCTTACCAACACCACTGCCAGTACCAAGCTGTAATTCCAAGATTATTATTCGGTTCCAACATTACAGACTTTCATTGTTCATCTTTTTTAAATGTCTGCTTTGCAAGAAAGGAACAACATACAAGACAGCACACACTGTGTAAATGTTGCAATATCTCTATCTGAGAAAATGTTTTAAAGATCCGTAAAAATAAAGTAAAATTATCAGCACCAATTGAAGAAAAAAAAATAGGTAGGTAGGGTAAGCAGTTTGGAAATAAAGCATAAAACATTTATAAGGTTTTATTAATTTCTAGCAAAATCACAATGAATGGAAACAAGGATACCAGATTTAGCAATAGATCTTGCTAGGTATAGGGCATTTATATAATTTACAATATTGTCAAGAGTATAGACAATACTCTATTTTTTTTACATTATCATTTTTGGAGAGCAAATTAGATACTTTGTTGAAGAATATTTGGCAATGTCTTTCAAAACAAATGTGAAATTTATGTTCTCAACAGCATTTCTCCTTTTGTGTGTTTTTCTAAGAGATACTTATTCTTGAAGGAAGAGTATGTAATTCATTTGGTATAGTCTTTGCTTAACATTTATGATGGTATAGGTTTAGTCTGTAAAACATACAATAAATAACAAAGCATAAAAACATCATGGCGATACAGCAGAAATCCCAGACTGGTATAGGCAGAAGACAGGAAATTGTCCATGGCTATGTGGTAAATTTGAGATTATTCTGAAATCTGAGACAACACTATCAAAAATAATCTGAATTGCCTTTCAATGAGAACAAGGTTTAATTATAATACTTTTAGATAAGTAAATATAATAGTTGCATTAAATAAATTAAACTAAAGATATTCATGGGCTATTTTGTACAAAATGACCTAAAATACATAGAAGCCTTTGAAGAACTGAAAATACTATACAGAACACAATACACAATCATGTGTGCATAAACTGTTGTGCTATATATTATGTGTGTATTGATTTGTAAGGATTTTTAAACACCGATGTCACTTTCTGTGAACATTCAATTTTATATTAATGTCTAAACTCATTTTTCACAATATGGTTTTTTCTTACTAGTGGCCCAAAATTTGCTAAGTAATAATATCCTTAATATTTTCTAAAACTAATAACATTTTTCTATTTTATATAGCCATTACCACTCCATATGTGTACATACTTTGTCAAATTTTGAAATGTACTGTGATAGGCAGATTTGTAATTGGCTCAAGGTTATTTCCACTTCTTAGTTCTCTTGTCCTCAGGAAAGTCAGTGTGTCAGCAGAATCTACCCTCTGATCATAATAAGCAAAACATGGCAGCTCTAATGGATGCAAATGTCGAATTAGATTTTTCAAATTTGTTTCATGGATTTTCTTTCTGGCTGTACTTTGATCCTTCTGTCTCAAGGACCTGCGGGATCCTTTTAGTTGACAGCTAGTATGAAGTCCTCAGCTCAACAGGCACTGGGCTCTGTGTATTGCCAAAGGAGTAGCCATGTGTTCCTACTTGGCAGGTGCATCATTCTTGAGTCAGGTTTCTGTGTGGATGGCATATTCTGGAAAGAGACCAAATTTGCATCTCTTGGATGGTCTGAGAAGCAGCAGACCCAGCATGCCAGAATAGATCTCTGACACATAGAAACTGTTAGATAGTAAATGCATATTATGGGAAGTCACTCAATTTTGAGAGAATGAATTATGTATCCATAGGAATGTAATATAGGTCACAGATTTAGAATTACCAATGGGACAATGATGAATGGCACTAGAATAAAAGTTTACCTGTAGGCTATTCATCTACAATTGAATTTCAATAAAATGCATAACTTCAGTTTTGCTATTAAAGATGTTATTGAAACATTACATATGTGACATTATTTTCTAGAAACTAATATGTATTTTCTTTATACTATTATTTATATATTCTTAGAAACCTATGCATTCATGAATGTAAATTTTAATGGGATAATTTAAGTCAGGTTTTTTCTTAAAGTGTGATCAGAAATACTGGACATTTTTCATAAGTGCCTGTTAGAAACTCTCAACTAATACACATCTAAATAAACAGATTTCAAAGTGGTACCACTAAGGTATGTTTGAATAAATGCTCCCAGTGAGTAAGTTGTACAAAACCCACTAAAATCTACTTCATCCACAGGTATTATGGTGCCCAATTTATTTTATTGCATTAAGTCAGTGAAAAGATAACAAAGTCTAATTTGACTGTATTTTCATGTCTGAGCATAAGGAAGACTGACTGTAAGGCTAAGACTTCCACTTTTTATTGCTCAAGTAAATCCAGCATTTATATTGAAGATAATAAAATAATGATAGATGTAGGCATTATTATACCCAGGGTTGGCCTTCTTTTGATGACAGCTGGATTACAAGGCTCGTATAAGTGAATCCTGATAGCATCAGGTTCTTTTAGTGCCCCAATTTGGAAAGAAAGTAACAAGGTGATCTAACTAGAGGAGAAGGAGGTTGAGGAAACTTGGAGGGGATGCGACAGCTGTGTACACTTAAACAACGTTGGCGTCTTCAAAGACAGTCTGATAGCTGTTGTAAAAAAGGATGCATGTCTTGTGTCATCGGTACAATATTTCAATTCTGTCATGGTACAATTGCTTTCCTGTTGTAGTATTTAGTTAATAGGAACCTTCACATGGATATTCCAAACTTTTGAGAAAAGTGTATATGCTTCTAATTTTTCTAAGATCTACCAGCACAAGTGAATCAATAACGATCCCACAAAACACTTGCTTTTATAAAACATGAATACATATGATAATATTTATGTAATCATGGAATCATTTTGGCGTATAGTTTTTCTTGATATTATCTATTAAAACAATGTATATCTATTCCAGAACTCAGAGACCTGAAGATTAAGCTTCGAGCAATAGCTACACAAATCCAAACTCAAAGTGAAGCAAATACATTTACAATTTAAGACTCTGAGGAAATGTATGTATACCTCTGTTTTACTACGTTTTTTTTTTCTTCTAAAAGGAAAGAGTATTAAAAGTGTTTCTTTTTCTCTGAATTTTGTGACTGTTTCTTATTTGAAGTATTTCTTGATTAAAATATGCTATGAATTATTGCAATTTATGTTACATTAACATTCTTGGCTTAAAGAAAATAAGGTTCTGTCAAGATCTTGCCATGGAACCATATATTCAAATATTCCTTCCGTCTGTCCTTTGTCGCTGGTCCCCTGCCTTCCTACATTGCCTCCTATTCCTGTGTGTTTACTTTCACTGTCAATAGCATGTCTAGTGGTTTGAAAGGACAGAGAAACCCTCGGGGAAAATGATACAAGAAACACATGCCTTTTCCCTTTTATGTTAGATAGTTTTTCATTTATTTAATGGTCAAAAGAGATAAAAATAATCTGTGGTGAGGAAAATACAACTGTATTTTTGGTGACAAGGACAAATGCATTTTCAAAAAAGTTATGTGTGATGCTGTGTCTGTATTTCAGCAAGCAGGCTATAGTCACACACAATAATTCTTAGAAGAGTGCTGTTTGATATTAATGCTAAATATATTTTAATGGTCTAAAATGTATATTATGTAAAGTTTCTGTTTACTTTTTTGAAATTTTCCAAACTCATGAGACACTCCTATAACATTCTCTTCAAGGAAATTTATGTGAAAATACTAGATTAATTATAAACAATTTCTTTAAACAGGGAGAGAATGATACAGTTTTCAAAAGTGTAATTCTCAATGATTTGTTAATTTATGATGCTGGCTCATCATCAAGAAAACATATCCTTACTTTCCATTACAGACTTTTCACTCTGCAAACAGATCTTAATTTAGATTCAGAGTTTGATAGGTAAGTACATCCAAGAAATCCTCTGTAAGCAAGAAAAGCTAGGGCAGATATTTGCTTAATCCACTGCTTTACTAAACAAAGCACAGAAGAAAAGAGAATATATGAGCAGTAAGCTGAGGTATAAGATGTTAGAGTGCCTCAATGGTATTACTAGTTTCGCATTAACATTAAACATTGTGTAAAATATGAATATAATATATTATTACATTTTAATTTTGCATACATGTGAAGGCAGTCTGTTCATATGTGAGTGCAGGTACCCATAAAGTCCAAAAGAGGATGCTGGATCCCCTGGGACTTTAGGAATAGGTGGTTGTAGGCTAGCTGAAATTGATGCTGGCAACCATTCTTGAAGTTCTCCACAAGAGCAACAAGAACTGGGGAGGTTCCAAAGGGGAGATCTGGAAAGGGGGAAACATTTGAAATGTAAATAAAATATGATAATAAAAAAAATTGATTTACAGGATTCCCTTAGTTTGTGCTTTTTTATTTTTATTGCTCTTTTTCTTATTAAATTATTTTATTTATTTACATTCCAAATGTTGCCCCTTCCCGATCCTAGAGTTCTTCATCCCATCCCATTCTTTTGCCTCAGATGCTCCCTCACATAAATATATACATTCCCCCATCACCTACACCCATAAAGTTTTACACTTGAATGAGTACTTTCCTGTAATTAAAGAGTATTGTATTTGCAAGTACAAACAAAATAAAGAGGGACATTATACCACAATGCTTGAATAGAGAAAAAAAAATACTAATGCATAATCTAGACCAAATATAACTTCACAAAAAAGAGTGATGAAAGAAACAAATTTCAAGAAGACATGGCATGAATAATTTTTAAAACATGGTTAAATTTCAACAACTTTTACTGGTTCAATCCTCAATAACCATTTCAACATCTGTTTTTCCGGATGATAGAAATGGCAGACAGCAAGAAGCAATAGTTTTCTAGGAAGTCATAAAGAAAAAAAAAATGTTTAAAGTTTCTTAAGTTTCTCTTCCCTTGGTTAATTTTTTTTTCACTTTCATCATGTTTTTCTTAAACACTGATATATTGATTTATGTATAAACACATTACATGCAAATGTTTATGATATATGTACAAGTAGACATCTCTATAATGCACCTTCCTTCTTAATAGTTATAGATACATATTAAAAGTATAAAAACACCATAGTATTGAGAGGAGCAAACATATACACACAGACATATTATATAAGGTATAACATTTTTTCACCTTTTTGATCAATATGGCAATATATATATATATATATATATATGTGTGTGTGTGTGTGTGTGTGTGTGTGTGTACATTTCTATACTCACATATTTTCTCTAAAGAAAATCCTACATAAAGTATTATTCAGTTTCTTTGTTTTCCTTTTTTCCTTTTTCTTATTTGGATTTCCCTCAAGTATGAAAATAGCGTATGTACTTTTAAAAGTGGAGAAAAACTGCTTTAAGACAGACCAATATGGAAAATAGATTATGTATTCCTCTAGTTTATTCTAGGAAGAAATAGACTGAAAGAAGATTAAATAAAAGCCATGGAGAACAGGAAATGGAGGTCAAAAATAGAATCTAGGTCTAGAAATTGAAAGCTTTAGGGACTCTTAAATAGAAAAGCACTTTAACGTTATTTATTTGCTCAGAATACATTGGTGAAAATTTACAAACCTACAACCTAGGGATTTTCTTTTTCTTCTCTTTCTAGTATCCTTGCAGGTAATTGGTAAATATACATAATTAACTGAAAAACTAATAGGAACATTGGAGGAACTAAGAAAATTTGTTTAGGAAGTAGTGTGTCAGTAAAATGGGAACTTAGGGAAGAAATTGCAGCAAAGAAGCGCCTGCTGACTTGGCTAAAGGGGTGTGCTAACTTTGTCTTTTGTCTGATTGTATATTGAAAACCATTCACAAAATACCCAACAGAGGGGAGATAGAACCTGAAGAGACCAATTCCAGTACATAGACAAAGTTCCCAGTTGAAGGATGGGACCAGCCACACATCTCAAAATTTTTAACCCAGAATTTTTCCTGTCTAAAGGAAACACAGGGAAAAAAGGGGAGCAGAGCCTGAAGGAAAGACCATCCAGAGACCACACCACCTTGGATCCATCCCATCTGCAGACACCAAACCTTTACACTATTGCTGATCCCAAGAAGTGTTCCCAGACAGAAGTCTAGCATGGCTGTCTTCTGAGAGGCTCTGCCAGCACTTGACTAAGACAGATGTAGATACTCGCAGTCAACTATGTAACTGAACCCGAGGACCTAATGGAAGGGTTAGGGAAACGAATGAAGGAGCTGAAGGGGATTGCAGCCCCATTGGAAGAACAATATAAACTAACCCCATCTCGCCCCAGAGCTCCCACTGATTAAACCACATACAAAAGAGTATACATAGATGGGTCTACAACTCCAACTACACATGTAGCAGAGGATTGCCTAATCTGGCATCAGTAGGAGGGGAGGTCCTTGGTCCTGTGGAGGCTTGTTGCCCCAGAATAGGGGGATGTTAGAGCAATGAGGCAGCAATGAATGCATGGGTGAAGGAACAACACCCACTTAGAGGCAAAGTTACGAAGGATGGAATGGGGAATTGCGGAGGGGAGAATGGGAAGAGGTACAACATTTGTAATGTAAATAAATAAAATAAACAATTAATAGTAATAATAATAATAATGAACATACATGAAAAAACAATTCACATTTGCTTATAAGTTGAATGTATCAGCAAATAAATTAAATTAAATGGACTACTTTTTATTTTTATTCTATTAATTCATATTCTTTTAAACAGAAAAAAATGTTTTGATACTATAAAATGAATTTAGCCTTGTTTAAAAGTTGTGAATTGATACTATTCCTGAGAAGATGTGAACATCTACTTAATCCACACTGGGAACCAATGATAGCCAAAAGTCTGACTTGATTACTATATTTACTTTCAGGCGAAAACGAGACTCAAAGTCACACACATTACTGAAAGACCAGCCCAGTACCCATGTAGCTTCACAACTGCTGGAAACCTGGCATTTACTACACAATTTTCAGGCAACTCAGCATTTCTGAAAATGCCTCTTTCAAGCATAGACTCTTACAGGTAGCTAGGTAGTGTGAGCCCCTTCTAGCAATTCCATTCAGTTTATCTGAGCATATACTAGACATTTTGACTGGGTTACTTCTCTTTCATTGGCTTAACTGATCTGAGAGTATCTCTCAGCAGTCCTTAAAGCTGGTACACAGTTTGGAAGGACACTATTTTAACTGATCAGTTTCAGGGACTTTACCCTTTTGTTGATGTCCTGAGTATATGAAGTTTCTGTACAGAATGGAGTGTTTTCCACCCTTTTAGAAAATTCTCTGCCTTAGCAAGCTTACATTCAAGATGGGAGTTTACCTCAAAAGAAATTAATACACAGCAAGGAATCACAGATAGTCTTCTGAGATATTAAGAAAGTGGACAGTATTTAATAGAGAGCCATTCTTATCATTAACCACAAATATTTAGGACACAGATCTTTTGTTTAAGAGAAGCAGCTATATCACTTATTACTTGCATCACTGTGTGATGGTGTATAAGTGATTAATTACAAAGATCATACATGCAAACTAGTAGTAGTATATCTATTGTTCAGCAGATCAGGTATATGAACACAAAATACTCTTAGGAAACAGAACCAGAGAACATGGTACATACTCATAGCGATGTTCTAGATTCTATAAGCTAAGGGAGAAGCTAGGATTTGAGGGTTCGACTTGATTATTTCATGTGCATATGTGACTTGGCATTAACAACAGAGATAATCTAAAAAATAATAATCCAGGATAAACAAGTAATTCCATTAAATATACAATAGTCACTATTGATTGTGAAAGATATCCAACAAAAGGAGGAAGGCAGGATGACAAAAATGTCATTGGATCTGGTCATAACACCGTATCCACAATTGTGGGTGTATTTCCACATATCCTATTAAAATTCAGCAAAAAAAAAAAATAATCTTCCACCTTGGATAAATTGAGTCAACAGGAAAAAACACAAAGATTGTCATAGTATATGACAATCTATATTCAAATTCAAATACCACACAAGCCACAACATATAGTAATATTTTTACTAAGAAACTAATAATCACTTATCTTTGATAGTATCCTATAAAACTGGCAAAAATTAGATTGATGAACAATAACTTTCTTTAAGTGATCACTCTGAGAAGAGTTCAGTTAATGGATGATTTTGATTGTGCATAGAAATGTCTCCATGCAAAAATTATCATTTTTACATATGAATTTGAATTATAAAATGTCTTACTCTACTGTGGGTCAGTCAGTGAATCATCCTATGCACATAACCTCAAAAGAGAAGTTATACTTACTATCATCCAGGAAATTAAATTCTAACATAAAGTTCATATTAAATGCATTTAAATTTTGCCTGCTATCTAACTTTTATGTTTAAATATTAGTTGAATGTTCTCATCCATCTTATTGACAATATCTGAATATTTTTCACTGAAGATTTAAAATTTTATTTTTGAATATTTTTATTGGCTATGATTTCAAAAATTTAACAAAATAACATTTTCAAGGAACACCCAAATGAGAAAATACAAAATTTTTCTTCATGTGTTGATTGTGGACATTATTTTGGAAAGATATATTGATGGAAGGTATTAATTTTTGTGAGTGGGCATGTGATGTTATAGAACTAGTAAAAGTGATTAACAATATGTCAGAAGAGTAAAAATAATTTGGCATTAGTTATAGAAAGTTTTCTAACAGTAATATGAGGAAATCAAGCTATAAGCATATATTTTTGATGACTATCCATTTTAGGTATGGATATTTACTTAATAGTATATTGTAGGAAAAATAATGGCAACAAAGTTCACAAAATGATCTAGAGAACAGAAGTTACTTAAAGGGGGTATAGTTTTATCAACATCACAGATGATTTTACTAGATGCTCTAGAATTGAAATGACTATTTTGTCTGACCTTAGAAGGAGAGATGATTCTAGTCTACTGCACAGTACATGCCTTAGTTTCCCCTGCAAGCCTGTAGGCCTTTGAAAAGTAAAGTTGTATTTCCTTAGTGAAATTCACAGAAATAAAGCAACCCAGAGATGCTGGCTGCCAATACTACACCAAATCAGTTTGTTGGAAGTGAAGATTATTACAGTGTATTCAACATGGTTATTTGACTAAAATAAATTAATTTACTAATCCCTCAAACTCATTTGTTGTATTTGGTGTTATTGTTATAGGAGTTAAGAACATTGAAAGTCATTTAAAATTAAATGTGCCCAAGAGGGGAAATCACACTTGAAATGTTAATCTTTCTGTAAGAATTAGGAAAAAAATTAGGTGTTCCTCACTTTGAGGTATGCAAAGATTCAATTAAAAATGAATAGTCTTCTTATAATGCAGATGTCTTCTTTTGGCCCTGTACCTTACTGTTACATGGATCCCAAACATGAAGAATCCAGACTCTAGAATGACAAACAACATAACACATTTTTGTGTTATGGAGATTTATCACAGCAATAGAGCCCATGACCAAAATCAACATGAGAAATGAGTTTCTCTCATCTTTCCACGCTAAGGCAGTTGGTATCATATTAATTGGTACAATTGTTTAACAACCACCCACTTTATGGTACTTTGTTGTAGAGCAATTGTAATCCAGCTGTGGCTGCTCTGGCAAAGGATTATTCCAAAGACCCTTTAGGTCTATGTGATCTGATTGGAATGACACACCTTTAATAGATCTGGCTGGAATAAGACATTTCCTTAGTCTACACATTTAACCTCAAATAATGCAGGTAAGAGGAAGCAGTCATGTTTGAAAGTGCTGTCTAATTGAGAGGCAAACAAAGAATCAGAGAAGGTTGGACAGAATGAGTCAGAGATAGGACACACCCAACTCTCATGAGAACAGCACAAGAAGTAGAGGCTACTTTAGAACAGCACAGAGAGTGAAAGGGATAGGGGAGATAGAGAAACTGGGAGACAGGAGGAAGGACAGTTTTACAGAGACAGGTTGCAAGAGAAGTTAGAACAAGCCAGAGAATGAGAAGGAGCCAGATTAGAGCAGATATCAAAGTTAAGGTAAGATCAGGAAGATCAATTCAGTCAGAAGCTGAGAGAAGGCAGTTTGACTCAGTCAATCTAGAAAGAAGTTTGAACCAGAAAAGCTGAAGTGAACAGTACATTCAGAGTTTAAGCAGAACAAGAAACTGTGAGCTCATTCAGCACTTAGCCTCCTAGATGACAGTTACATGTGACAAATAAAAGATACTTTTACACTTTGTCAGAGGTGGCTCAGCGGTTAAGAGTACTGACTGCTCTTCCAGAGGTCCTGAGTTCAATTCCCAGCAACCACATGGTGGCTCACACCCATCTGTAATGGGATCTCATGCACTCTTCTACTGTGTGTCTGAAGACATCTTCGGTGTACTCATATACATAAAATAAATAAATAATTATTTTTTTTTTAAAAAAGTGTAAATAGGTTGATACAATACATGTGAAGAGCAACAAATACTAGGCACTTTATTGACTACAAAATTTGGGCAAGAAAATTTGTATTTCTTTTAAATATTTTAAAACAATTTCATAAACTCTATTTTGATGTGGAAGTTTCTCGTGTGTCATGTGAGGCAGTCTTACAAGGCATTTTCCAGAGGTAGACTCACTTGGTGTTTTGCTGAAGGAAGACCTGTAGGGAACACATATTTGGGGAGAGTATAAATAAGACTCAAAGTACAGAGACCCAGTGTGCTTGTATACCTAAACTTGCAGTGCTTCATTGGTCTCAGGTCTTTGCTGACCTTCACTTCTTTGAGAGAGACACTGCAATGAACTTCTCCTGGCTTTCCAGCTGTTTCTTGTTGCTCATGCTGATTCATGCTGATTCATGCTGATTCAGCTGGATCTTGCTGTCACTGATGATTCCTGTTTGATATCCCGACACTAGTTAACTGGAATGCTGGTATCCTGACAAACAGAGATTGGAATCCCCCTGTTCTCCGAAGAACTACTACTAAATAGGTCCACATCCTCTTGTCCTATTTCCTGCCCTTTCTTCCCTATCTTACAGTAGGCTAGAGGGAAACTTGAAACATTTGAGAGCCTTTATTATAAGTAGGTATTAAAAATCTAAGTCTGCAAACTGTATTTGGCTTGTATTCACCTCCCTTTCCCATCTCCTCCCAGACAAACACTTCTTTAACCACTCAATGAATTCTCTCTCTTTGTTTTAAACCCCTCAATTCAATACATGTTTCCCAACTGCTCTTGATATGCTTCCTGCACTGGAGTGTGGTTGAAGTACCAGAGGTCAACACATTAAAAACAAATCAGAAAATTGACCCTGTCTCTCCCAGTAACTAGTAAATGTAAATAGACCCTCAGCTAGTAGTTGTTCTTCATAATCACTTCCATACCCCATGCTGGAATCTTGTCTGATTTGAGTTTGCATAGATGATTTTCATGTTGTCACAGTTGCTGAGAGGCCATATGTACAACTGCCCTGTTGCATCAAAAGAAACAAAAAAGATACAACCATAAAGCATCACTGACTGTTCAGCTCTACCTAGGCCTTTATTACTGAAGATCCCTGAACATTTTAAGGAGATCTGTACATGCTCCATTTAGAGCTGAGCACTCCCATGTCCCTGATTCTCTTATTCAAATTCTTCCATTTGAATAAGAAGCCAAAAACTTCGTTACCAAGTTCTAAAATAAATTTTATATATTTAGATACTTACCAAACACCAGAAGAGTCATTGCTGAGAATATGTTTTGGAATAGAGAGAAAAATATTAAGCAAAATTGCTAAAAGTAAAGAAACTATACCATGTATTATTAACTATAGAATTTTAGTAAATTATCTAAATCATACATTTTAATTTTTAGTTTAAAATTGTTGACCCCTACATTTTTTATTCTGCTTCCTACTCCAGTACATTAATTTAAATGGTCTTGCTTAAAATTATTTTGAATAATTTTATTTTCTTTTAATTTACATATGACGTCATGATTTGTTCTGTTTCTCTTTCATTATATATAAAAATTACCTAATACGTGGGTATTTAAAATACAATTACAGTTATATCCTCATATTTATTGCCCTTGTTTATTTATAATAATTGTATTATTCTTATTTCTTGATATTTGGTTCCTTGCTCAAAACTTGGAGATTTTTTTATACACATTTAATTAAAATTTAATGTATTTTACTTTAGCTTAATACAGTGAGAAATTTTAATTTTTCATTTTATTTTATGTGTTCTCAATAAAACCTTGTAACTACTATCCTCAATTAATTGCTTAAAGTCTATGAGATATTTGAAACTAGGTTTATCTTTGGATTACTATACCATAAACTCAAATTGTACTGGTTACATTTATGTAAACTTGACACAAATGGGTTACCAGTGAAACAGAAGCCTCAAATGAGAAAACGACTGCATGAGATTTGGCTATAGAGCATTTTCTTAATTAGTTATTGATGTGGAAGAGCCCAGACATTTGTGGGTGGCGCCATCCTTGGACTGGTGATCCTGGGTTTTATAAGAAAGGAAATAATGAAAGCTATGTGGAACAAGCCAATAATCAGGATCCCCCCTCCCCACGGCCCCTGCATCAGCTCGTGCCTCCAGGTTCTTGCTAGTTTGAGTTCCTGCCCTAAATTACCTCAACAGACTCATTGAACTCTAAGCAAACTAACTCTTCCCTCACCAACTTTCTTTTTAGTCATGGTGTTTCATCACAGCAACAGAAATCTTAAGGCATTAGTTTTAAGTCATAAATTTCTAATCTTGTTGACCATAGGCTCATATCCATATCATAAGCTAAAAAGCACTCATTCAAAGTTGAAAAGTCTTTAGAGTCCTTAACAATTCCAAGGCTTTAAACCACAGTGAACAATTTACATATGACCTGTAAGGCAGTCTTTTATCTGTAAACTTAAATTACGTAGAATATAATTATACAACTCCTGTACACAATAATAGAAATGATCTCAATCCAAAGATGAGGAAACGAGACATAAAAGGAACACTGAGACAAAAATCACAAGCCAGCAAGAGTAGGGAGCACCAAAACCCAACATTTCAAATACAGCATCTGACTTATACTGACCTCATCGTCTACAAAGGTGCCTGTGGCCTTATTCCTCCAATGGCGTTGGCAACATTAGAAGGCCTCTACTAGACCATCTAGAGTCTATTCTTACTGCTTTCTATGGACAATGCCTCATGGTTTTAGTATCTCCAATACTCTGACATCTCCACTGAAACCTAAGCATTCCCTTCACAGCATCAAAGACAGTCTTGCATGGCCTCCGTCTGGGGACTTTAAATCTGATATGCATTCCCTAGCCCCAGAGCCTCTTTATTAGATTTATCAGCTTCGCATGCTTTTATTTCTTTAAGCCATGCAGCAATGGATTATGCTATCAAGCTCTGTTACTTGCAACAGATAGAGTCTGCCTCCTTTAGCCACAGGTGTATTGTTCTTTTTGTCTCTTCCATGCTGACGCTGGAACACTTTCCTAGTAACTGTTTTTCTGCAGGGAACTCCTTCAACTGCACTCTCAATGGAGGCCATTTCTTTGCACAAAAAGATAAAATTGTATTTCACAAGTTATAGCCTTTGAAATGGTGTCTGGTCCTCAGGGAATCTTTCCTCGTATTGTCCAACAAAGGGAAACACCATTGTTCTTTGTTTAAAAAAATAAATAAATAGAGGGGGATATTTCCAGAACTAAAACCAAGCAATAGACACTTTCATCTAAAAAACTATTGTCATTTATCACTGACTTATTTGCTGACAATATTATTCATGGTTCTCTAGATGAACAGAACTGATAAAATAAATATATATGGGGATAGTTTTAGAGTGGATTACAAGCTGTAGTCCAGCTAGTTCAAAACATTTTTGTCTGTTAATGGAAGATCCAGAAGTTGTAGAGTTTCAACTGGTCTTCATTGTATACTGGAATCAAGGAAAAGCTTCTAAATTTAGTGTTACTTAAACCTCTTAATGCTGGGACTCTTTAAAACATGTCCTCATGTTGTACTGATTCCCAACCATATTTTTGTTGCTACTTCATTACTGTAATTTTGCTAGTATTAGAAACTGTAATATAAGTATCTGATATGCAAGATATCTGATATGTGACTCCCAAAAGGGTCATGATCAGTGTGTTAAAGAAAGTGAAGGAAATTGTCATAGAGACTAAGGACAAACAGTCAATAACAAAGTTATTAAATTCATTTTTTCACATACATTATATAGGATTTCAACAGAAAGTTTGGTCCAGATTCCAAGTAGATCTTCCCACCTCAAAAGATCCAGAATTACCTTGGATCTCATCATTTCAAATTAAACTTGTTTATGATCTTTTCTTATCAAACTACTCAAATTTAGTCTTCGCAGAATTATGTTCTTGATCACCAAAGACACAATATTTAGTAAGTAATACCCATTTAATATCCTGAATACTTCTCGGGTCTGAAAAATATCACTCCCACAGAAATTAATGAAATCCTTTTCATCTTAATCTCAAAATATGAGTCCTGAAATATGTGTCGACCACAATCACATGTTTTTGTTCCCCGAGATAACTTATGAACCAGATATCCTTTGTCTATATTTTTCTTGTAGGGTCCCTCTTAAGTTCTGTCTACAGCAATTAAATTTCCGGTTCTATGATGTGAACTCGTCAACATACTTCTGAAAACATTCTAAATGCCTACAAACTATGTCAGTTTAATGAGAAATTGCTTCACTTCCTGAAATCATTTAAAGTGTTAACTGGTTTATATAATATATTCTAACAACAGCAACTCAAACAACCAAGAGCTTATTTTAGGTCACTATATGAAGAAATAGTTTATTATTGTGGGGTAGCAGGAGATCGAGGCAAGCTGGATCGAAAGTCACTGAACCATGGTTGATGTGTTCAACTCCTTTTATAAAAATTGCTACTGTCTTGTTAATGTGTGTTTTCTGTCATTAAACTATATAGAATATTCCCAAAGCCTTCATTCCTAGGAAACTGTCAAGAGACTATCTTTAACCACTATATAGCACATTTTAAATGATTTAATTTTATTTGGAAACCAATAGTCATGTGAACAAACATTGATCACTAGTTCACAATGATCATTCTTTGGAGAAGAGGAAAAGAAGAATTACGAGATTGTAGAAAATATATAGGAAATTCTTCATGGAAAAGATGTAACAATAAATAATATTAAGTGATTATAAAATAAAATTTTATCAAAGTATATAGTATATTTACATGTACTCAGGATGTATATTTGATCATTTCTAACTTTCTTAAACATAAATGGAATTATTAAAGATTATCTGCCATTTACTGGTATCAATCAAAGGTCAATTACGTCTCCACCTTAGCCTCCATTTCTCAGTTATTTCTTTGTTTCTTTAAATCCTCTCCTATGTCAGAAACAAAGTAAAATAACAGAATCAATAGAATAAAAGTGCTTTAGAAGACAGAAATTATGAAATTTAAGTAGTAGGATGTGGGGTTGTGATTTCACAGTGGTTGTTTTTCTCCATTCTAGCACAATAACATTCTCATTGGGGTTCATGGAGGTTGGAAAAAAATCTATGGCTGCTTGGAATTTCTAGGCCCATATTAGCGCCATAGGAAGGGTCTTCGGTGCTTCTTTGGAGGCTAACAGGTACTAAAGTTTCTGACTTTTGTATGGTTTTTCATCTAAAGAAATATTCCATTTACCTAAAAAGTTATAATCATTACCTGTCTCAGGATACTTAGTGTTACAATTTGGGACAGTTAAGGTTGTTGAGAAACGAGATGTGAATCCACTCTTCAAACTCTGCCTAGGAGAAAGTGAGGAACGCTTTCTAGGACTACCTGTTGCTCTCTTCTGTTTTAGTTCTCCATTGTGGAGACTTTGTTAAAGTATTCTTTCATATGTATAATGATAATTATACCTTCTATTTTTTTAATTTAATGTAGTTTTCTCATAGTTTATGGATGTTTCAAACAGAAAATAATTTCTTGGACTAGACAATTACTAAGTTGAAGAAAAATGATAAAGAATTTGAGTATATCTATAAAGAATTTTAATTTCAAAGGAACCAAGAAGAGGTTTCATTAAAATAATTTAAAAATAGAATTACCATGGAAGCAGTGAGTGCAAATTGCCCAGAATGACTCTTGAGAGGATTAGCATTGTCAAAAATCACTGGAGACCTTGTACTGCATGCTAAGTAGTAAGATTAATTTAATTGGGGAAAATCATAAATTTTGATTATGTAAGCATTCAGAGCATTAACTCAGGACAATATCATTTTGAAAGGGATAAGGAGACACAGCTATGATCACAAATATATTATTTTACAAAAAGTATATATTTTGTAAGGCTATCCTGATATTATAGTTTCTTTCTTTTGCAAATATATCATAGCAATGCACATAAACATAATTTAGTGATTCATGTGGCTTTTCTTCTAAATGAAGAGACTTTACTTTTTATCCTACTGTTAATTCTCAAATCTTATTTTTCTCAATACCATATTTCTACTACTTCAGTATCAAAAGTTCTTGTGGCTATCGATACAGCCAGAATTCACACATTTGTTATTTATTTTTAAGTATATGTATGTGTTTGACTGCAAACGGATTTTTATGTATGGTGTATCCACATCAAGATACATGGAAACAATTGTCCATTAGCTTCTCTTCAAGCAAGCATTTATGTTATCTTCTGGACTTCACAAGTACATTCACTCATATATGGACAGCATACTCCAAATATACATATGTACCCATGATCTTATGGCAACAGCTGCTTATGTAGCAGAGGATGACCTTATCTGGCATCAATGGGAGGGGAAACTTGATCCTGTGGAGGCTCAATACAGTAGTGTAGGGGAATGCTAAGGTGCTGAGGCAGGAGTGGGTTGATGGGCGGGGGGGGGGAGCACCCTCATAGAGGCAGGGAGGAGGGAAGAGGAGATAGGGGGTTTGGGAAGGGGAAACTGGGAAGGTGGATAACATTTGAAATGTAAATAAAAGTAACAGATAAAAAAAAAATAGTAGGAAAAAAATGTTTCTAAAACCCAAAGGAGTTTATTCTTTAATAGTTTTCTTTGTAGATACCACTTTGGTGATCACCTTCCTTCCTTATTTCACCTGTTTTGTTTTGCTTGAAATTATTTTCAGCATTTTACCCCAGGGTAGTTAGCTAAATTTTAGCTGTTCCTTTCTATTGGAATACTACCATCTTCTTCAATAATTCCCTTAAAATGAACATCAATGAAATCGGCATTAAACTTTTGACAATATACATATCAATCATTTCATTTATAAATATAATATCTTAACACTCAATATCATCATTTTAACTTCAAGTGATTTATTTTTTATTTTTTATTTTATTATTATATTTTAATTTTATTTTTATACTTCATTTACATTTCAAATGTTTTCCCCTTTCCATGTTTCCCCTTTGGAAACCCCCTATCCCATCCCACCTCCCACTACCTCTATGAGGGTATTACCCCAACCATCCACCCACCCATTCCAGTCTTCCCTCCCTGGCATTCCCCTATACTGCAGCATCTAACACTCTCAGACCCAAGGGCCTCTTCTCCCACTGATGGCCAACAAGGCCTTCCTCTGCCATATAAGTGGCCAGCACCATGGGTCCTTCCATATGCATTCTTTGGTTGGTGATCCAGTCTCTGGGAGCACCTGGGGGTTAGGGGGGCTGACCAGTTGACATTGTTGCTCCCTCCCCATGGGGCTGCAAACTCCCTCACCTCTTTCAGTCCCTTCTCCAACTCCTCCTCCTGGGAACCCACACTCAGTCCAACAGTTACTGTGAATTGAATCATGGGTATTCCTAACTTTTGGTTTAATAACCACTTATCAGTGAATACATCCCGTGTTTAGTGTTCATTCTTTTGTGACTGTGTTACCTTGCTCAGGATGATATTTTCAAGTTCCATCCATTTGCCTGCTAATTTCATGAAGTCATTGTTTTTAATAGCTGAGTAGTATTCCATTGTGTAAATGTACCTTTCTGTATCCATTCCTCTGTGGAGGGACATCTGGGTTGGTTCCAGCCTCAGGCTATTTTAAATATGGCTGCTAAGAACTTCAAGTGATTTTTAAAAATATAGGTTTTGATGTTTCTAAATTATCATAATTATTTGTCAGTTTCTTAGATTCATTTTCAGGCTTTATTTTTTTTTTAATGCTTGATTCTTAACTCCTTAATCACAATCTCATATAATCCATGTAATTTTACTTCAACTCAGTACAGAACTCAAATCTGAAATTAACTAGGAATTTATTCATGCATCTATTTCTTCATAAACTTTAAATAAACATTTTAATAGGTAAAAACTTTAACTATATGAAATAATCATTTATTTTGGGCAAGGCCCTCATAAATAATATTTCTCTCATTCTCCACTTAACAGCTGAGCCATCTCTCTAGCTTTTGTTCTACTTTTATACTCTATTTTATTTTTATATAAACTTGTTTTGCTCTGTTCAACATGTCTAAATCTGAACTAGGCAACTCTCTGTAAATTGAACATGGATCCTTGCTAAATCTTCTTTGGAAAAATTCAGTGTGGATGTTTTATACTTCTGTGATTCCTAAATAAAACATTTTATATATTAGAAATTTTGGAAAACACTGAAAGGTATAGAGTAATTATTTAAAAAAATTATACCATCTACCAAAGGTAAGATTCTAATTTCCTTTTACTTTTTCTTGTGCTTAATGTCTGAAAAATGTAAAAGAAAATTCATAACCAATGAGGCAAATATGCTTGACTGTGTATGTGTATGTGTTTGCACTTGGGAAAAATTCCAGGATCTTCAGAGAACAACTATAATATTTCACCCAATTCTGCTCTTATATCAGGATAAAATCTTGTTTACCTTTCACATCTGTACACCACACAAAAAAATAATGGCAGAGAGGAGGAAAACAAATTGTTTTGCATTGACCCAAGCTTGATCTTTTGCTAGCAATCTCTCTGGGGTTCTCAACAGTGAATTGTTACCTTTAAGAACATTATCCTACAAAATACTTCAACTGTCTTTTTTATTTTTATTTCACTTCAGAAAAATGTATGACCCAACTGACAGTAATAAAACAAAATTTGTAAAATGATCAGTGCCTATTTGATCATAAGTAAAGATTGCATTAGCTGAATGCTGACTTGGGAGATATAATTTATCATTCATCTTGAAAGGTTAAAAACATGCAATTTATATAAACGTGAACCAAGAAATATTTGTTGAGGAATTCATAACAGAATTCAATTCTACTGCCTTTGTACATGCTATAAGAAATGAAAGAAAGATGTAATATATTTAAATGTCAGCTGAGTTAGAAATCATTCTTGAAATAAACTCAAGATATTTTATTTTTATATATTTATAATTTGAACTGTCAAAAAAAAAAAAAACCCACCATAACAGTGTTTCCCTTTGGACATGAAGTTAGTTTTAAATATAGATTCTGATTATTTTGGTTTATGAAATTTATTTTTAAAATATACATATTAATTCTATGAGAATTTTATATATGCACATAAAGAAGTTTGATTTTGCTCACACAAAAATTTCTTATAATTCATTCCTATGAAACCTCACCATTCCCCCCAATATATTGTTCCTTTTTTTTTTTTTTTTTCTTAACCCATGGAGATTAATCAGTGTTCCATACATATCCATGCTTGTGGCCATTCCCTGGGGCATGGTTGTTAGAGGTTTCTATGTGAATAAAACCAAGGGGATGAATATGAATGTGTTATGTTTAAAATAGTAACAGCAGTTAAATCACACCTGAGAAACACAACCTGGTAGTATCTGAAAATTCAATGTCTCAGTAGTCATCAGAGTGTCCTATAATATCTCTCTCTCCTTTCTCCTCTCTCCTCTCTCTCTCTCTTTCTCTCTCTCTCTCTCTGTCTCTCTCTCATCTGTCACTGTCTTTCACACTGGTGATCACAGCTAGCAGTTAGTTAGTCTAAGATTCCTAAACAGTTCCAATCTGATTCTAAATATTAAGAAAATTCATGGAGAGCTGAAGGTCATTTTATATGCTACAAAGTTGTTTCTTCTGTCTGTTAGGGAAGCAGCAGTCACAGCCAATCATCTCAGCAACAAGATGGAAGACCAAAAAAAAAGAGATATATTCTTCCTTCTGATAAAAATCTCTTAGTTTCTTTTAATCTAGGCTACTATCAGAAGATATTACAGATAATAGCAGTAGATTTCCAACATAGATCAAGGAAGTCAGGAGAGTTCTTCACAAGGTGACTCTAATTTGTGGTAAGCTGATGTTGAAACCAACCAAATACTGGTTAACCTTCCAGGGCTCACACCTTTGAAGAAACCTGTCTCTCCCTCCACTAGCTGCCATGAACTCTATATAGCTTTTCAGTGAGTGGTGTTTGCTGGGATGTCCTCTCTACTCTATGTTGGAATGTTAACTAGCTAATCCATTTGTAGATCTTTGGCCTACAACCAAAGTGAATTCTTAAGTACAATGGTCCTGTCATTACCAGAGACAATGTGTTACTCCAGTTCTCCCAGTCTGGGTCTTAACAACATTTAAGACTCTTCTTCTTCTTCAATGTTCCAGAAGTATTTGAGGGAGATATAAATAAACACACATTTACACACACATGTATAAATATTTCACATGTATAACATAATATATAAATATATTTATAGGTATTTCATTATATATATTTCAATCTCTATCTCTAGATACAGATATATAATAGTTTAATTGGTGTTACCCTCCAAGGAGGACACTCTTCTCCTAGAATCCATTGGTACATAAATAACGTTCTCATTGCCAAGTTTTGTAGGTATACTTTTCTTTGAGTTGTGCAGGTGTCACGATGATTATGAAAGCAATAAAAGTTATTGGTACTGTTCTTGGTTGCCCAGAAGAACGTGATAGTGTGACCCTATTGATGAAGCTACCACACAGTTTGATAGTAGGATGGGGAAAATCAAGTTTGTATTGATCAAAAAACTTCTTCCTTGATGTTAGCTTTCATAAATCCTGGGAGGGCTATGCAGGTATTTAAGACAGAAAAAATTGTTATCAGCCTTACCCAGCTGTGAACTGACTGGTATGATATTACCTCAAATATTGATGGGACAACTAATTGATTGCTGTTCAAAGTTACCCCTTGTCCTTTAGAGGAAACAAACATGTAGTACTATAAATATGGTACTATAAAACTATAAATAAGAAATCAATGCAAGGAGAGATCATAGGCCTCATAGGCAAGACTATCAGTATTTTTATAAATGGACATTATTTTAAACTTCCCTCTAACTTTCTATTTGTATTTTCACAGACAGCAAAACTGAAATATCATCAGACAATATCTTTTGTGCAGAAAATTGAGTTCAGTGTAGAAACTCATAATGAGCTTGAATGTAGAAAGTTAGTATGTTTATGGTTTAGATATATTTGTTTTTCAGCTTTAATGTGTGGCAAATTAGTAAATCTATAAATACTATTTTCCTCTGCAATATGTATAGAACCATTTATTGTAAGATATGCCATCACTCATGACAGAATATAGGCAAGTTGCTCTAGTTTGCCCTCATGTGAACAAGAATCACTGAGTCAATACGTACTGTCATTTATAGCCAGTGCTTAACATTGTTACAACAGACCGTGAAAATGTTTAGAATTTTATGTGTACTATGTCTTTTTATAAAATCAATAATTTCTTTTGTACAGATATGTATGTTCAAAAGAAAATATAATCAATATATTTATTAAATATAATTAATATTGTTTTTATCCCATGTATTTTGTGAAACAAGGAATATGTTTATCTCTTGTATTTTGTGAAATGGGGAATAAGTTTAGGTCTCTGTGATTACTAGCTATCCATGTCTTCAGCTATATAAGCAGCCTGTACTAAAATCACAAAATGATTTTCTACATTATATAAGTATAATCTGAATCATGATAAAATAGAAGAAACAAAGCATCCCATGGAATGGGATTAATGCTCAATACTACAACTATAATTCAACTTCTCCAAATGAATATATTATTGCGCTTATCTATCAGGAAAACCCCTTATAATTTTAGGTATTAAGCTGAAATTCAGTAGAACATTTTATTTTTTCTTTTAGTTTCTAAAATAATTCTACTTGCTTATTACTAACTTAACAATATGTAGGATACATTTGTGGAATGAAATTCAGTATGAATTAAGCCACTGTGTACTAATGTACAGTCTACAATCCCATCCCTAACAACCTATTGTGTCTGGCCCTAGCATTCACATTCTATCTTTATACATTCCTTTTTCCCATTGACCTTCCCAAGGTAGGGATTTTCTTGTTTTCAGGACTCTACAGGCAGTCCTGTTTTACCATCTAAATGAGCACACATAAAACTTCACATAGAAAGCTACATTTCTCTCCCAAAATTTAATGTTCAACATTATAAATAGCCAAAAGGGAAGCTACAAAACCATGGGAAAAACACAGGCTGAACAACAAAGCCAAAGTAGATAATAGAGCTAGATTCATGTATGTCAGCTACACAAGACTTGACAACACTGAGCGAGTCATGATTCCAGCACTGGTAGGGGATAAGCATAGGTAGCCACTAAATCTAACTGAGCAGCTATAGGTAGAGAAAGAGATAATCAGTTTTATTTAGGAATGTGACCCTGGTTGGATGCACATATTATATGGAATGGCTGTTTTGCCATGGAATCTGGTAGTGCTAACTGAACTCAATGATGTGTGTGTGTGTGTGTGTGTGTGTGTGTGTGTGTGTGTGTGTGTGTATGAAAATGTAGATACAGATACAGATGTAGATGATGTATATGGTATATATGAATATGAAGTATATGTATATGTGTGTCTCTCTCTATATAGAGATAAATAGATGTGTGTGCCTGTGTGTGTGTTTGTGTGTGTGTGTGTGTGTGTATGTGTAGATATAGATGTAGATGTAGATGATGTATAAAAGAAAAAACCAAGCTAGAATGGATATGTGGGAAACAGGAGTCAAAGACTTTCACAGTCATACATATTGGTCAGAAGTAATTGTCTTGAAAGCTTACTGCTAAATAAGCTCACCCTGGTTCTTTCTGAATTATGGCTTACTCATTCCACTCAGCAGTTCTGACTCAAAACTCATCTCCAAGCTGACTGATTCAAATTGGCTTCTCTCTGAAATGCTCTGCTTGGGAAAACTGTCTCATTACCCCACAAGCTGAATTGCACTGACTGGACTGAGTACCCAAACTAGGACTGCAGGAACACCAGTGAACGTAACTACATTCAACCAAACTGTACCAAACTGCATGAATTGCACAAAACTGAATTGAACTCACTGAACTTCCAGTTTTTAATTGGATATTTTATTTACATTTCTAATGTAATTTTATTTCCTGGTCCTCCCACTTCAGAAACCTTCAATCCCATCCACCCTCCCCCTACTTCTATGAGGGTGTTCCCCTACCCACCCATTCCTGCCTCTCTGCCCTCGATTCCTCTAAACTGGGGCATCTATCGAGCCTTCATAGTAGCAAGGACATCTCCCATTGATGCTTAATGAGGCCATCCTCTGCTACATATGTTACTTGAGCCATGTGCACTCCTTGGTTCATGGCTTAGTCCTGGGGAGATCTGGGGAGACTGGTTGGTTGATGCTGCTGTTCTCCTTATGGGGAAGCAAACTCCTTCAGCTTCTTCAGTCCTTTCTTTAACTCCTCCATCGGGGATCCTGCACACAGATCAATGGTTGGCTGCTAGCATCCACCTCTGTATTTTTAAGGCTCTGGCAGTGCCTCTGTGGAGACAGCTATATCTGGCTCCTCTCAGTTTGCACTTATTGGCATCAACAATAGAATTGCAGTTTTGTGACTTGTATATGGGATGAATCACCCAGATGGGAAAGTCTCTAGATGGCTTTTCCTTTAGTCTCTGCTCTACATTTTGTCTCCATATTTGCTCCTGTGAGTATTTTCTTCCCTTTTCTAAGAAGGACCAAAGCACCCACACTTTGGTCTCCCTCTTCTTGAGCTTCATGTGGTCTGAATTGAATTTTGGGTATTCGGAGCTTTTGGGCTAATATCCACTTATCTATGAATGCATGCCATGGGTATTCTTTTGTGATTGGGTTACCTCACTCAGGATATTTTCTAGTTCCATCCATTTGGCTAAGAATTTTGTGAATTCATAATTTTTAAGAGCTAAATTAGTACTCCATTATGTAAATGTACCACATTTTCTGTATCCATTCCTCTGTTGAAGGACATCTGGGTTCTTTCCAGCTTCTGGGTATTACAAATGAGGCGGCTATGAACATAGTGGAGCATGTATCCTTGTTATATGTTGGGAAATAGTTTGGATATACGCCCAGGAGTGGTATAGCTGGGTTCTCGTGTAGTACCATGTCCAATTTTCTGAGGAACCACCACACTGACTTCCAGAGTGGTTGTACCAGTGTGCAATCCCACAAAAAATGGAGGAGTGTTCCTCTTTCTCCTCATCCTTATCAGAATCTGATGTCACCTTCATTTTTGAACTTAGCTATTCTCACTGGTGTGAGGTTGAATCTCAGGGTTGTTTTGATTTTCATTTCCCTGATGACTAAGGATGTGAACATTTCTTTAGGTGTATCTTGGCCATTCAATATTCCTCAGGTGAAAATTCTTTGTTTAGCTCTGTACCCCATTTCTAATAGGGTTATTTGATTCTCTGAAATCTAACTTCTTGAGATCTCTGTATATTTTGGATATTAATTCTCAACCTGATGTAGGATAGGTAAAGATCTTTTTCCAATCTGTTGGTTGCCTCTTTGCCCTATTGACAGCATTCTTTGCCTTACAGAGGTTTTACAATTTCATGAGGTCCCTTTGTTGATTCTTGATCTGAGAGCATAAGCCATTTGTGTTCTGTTCAGGAAATTTTCCCCTGTGTCCATGTGTTCAAAGCTGTTCCCCACTTTCCCCACTATAAGTTTCAGTGTATCTTGTTTTATGTGGAGGTACTTGATCCCCTTGGACTTGAGCTATTTACAAAGAGATAAGAATGGCTTGGTTTGCATCTTTCTGCATGTTACCCACCAGTTGAACTAGCACCATTTGTTGAAAATGCTGTCTTTTTTCCACTGGATTGTTTTAGCCCTTTTGTCAAATATCAGGTGACCATAGGTATGTGAGTTCATTTATAGGTCTTCAATTCTATTCCATTGATATTTGTGCCTGGCTCTGTTTTTATTACTATTGCTCTGTAATACAGCTTGATGTCAGGGATAGTGATTCTCTCAGAAGTTCTTCTGTTGTTGAGAATAGTTTTTGCAATCCTGAGGGTATTTTTTTTTCTTCCAAACAAATTTGCAAATTGTTCTCTCTGACTCCATGAGGAATTGATTTTGAATTTTGATGGGGATTGCATTGAATTTGTAAATTGCTTTCAGCACAATGACCATTTTTACTATATTAATCCTTCTAATCCATGAGCATGGGAGATCTTTCCATCTTCTGAGAGCTTCAATTTCTTTCTTCTGGGACTTTAAGTTCTCATCATACAAATGTTTTACTTGCTTGGTTAGAGTCACACCAAGAAATGTAAGATTATTTGTGACTATTGTGAAGGGTGTCACTTCCATAATTTCATTTTCAGCCTGCTTATCCTTTGAGTAGAGGAAAGCTACTGATTTGTCTGAGCTAGTTTTATATCCAGCCACTTTGCTGAAGTTGTTTCTCAGCTTTAGGAGTTCTCTGGTGAGAATTTTCAGGGTCACTTAAGTATAGAATCATATCACTTGCAAATAGTGATATTTTGACTTCTTCCTTTCCAATTTGTTTTCCTGTGACCTCCTTTTGTTTTCTACTTGTTCTACCTAGAATGCCCAGCACTATATTTAATAGATAGGGAGAGAGTGGCCAACCTTGTCTAGTCCCTGATTTTAGTGGGATTGCTTCAAGTTTCTCTCCATTTAGCTTGATGTTGGCTACTAGTTCACTATATATTGCTTTTCCTATGTTTAGTTATGGGCCTTGAATTCCTGATCTTTCCAAGACTTTTAACATGAAGGAAGTTGAGTTTTTGTCAAATGCTACTTCAGCATCTAATGAAATGATCATGTGGTTTTTTTTTGTTTGTTTGTTTTTCATTTCAGTTTGTTTATGTAGTGGATTGTGTTGATGGATTTTCTGTTTATTGAACCATCCCTGCATCCCTGGGATGAAACCTACTTGATCATTGTGAATGATCATTATGATATGTTCTTGGATTCAGTTGGCAAGAATTTCATTGGATAATTTTTCATCAATGTTGATAGGGGAAATCAGTCTGAGGTTCTCTTTGTTTGGTCTTTGTGTGGTTTATGTATAAGTGTAATTGTGGCGTAATAGAAAAAATGGGTAGTGTTCCTTCTATTTCTAGTTTCTGGAATAGTTTGAAGAGTATTGGTACTAGGTCTTCTTTGATGATATGATATAATTCTCTGCTAAACCCATCTGGTCCTGGGCTTTTTTTGGTTGAGAGATTATTAATGACTGCTTCTATTTCTCTAGGGGTTAGATGTTTTATCTGATTCTGTTTTAACATTGGCACCTGGTATCTCACTAGAAAATAGTCCATTTCATTCTGCTTTTCCAACTTTGTTGAGTATAAGTTTTTGTAGAGGATCTGATGATTATTTTGTGCGTGATTTCCACAGTTTTAGTAATTATGTCTCCCTTTTCACTTCTGATTTTATTAATTTGGATACTCTATCTGTGCCCTCTGGTTAGTTTGGCTAAGGGTTTATCTATCTTGTTGATTTTCTCAAAGAACCAGCCTCTGATTTTGCTGATTCTTTGTCTAGTTATTTTTCTCTCTACTTGGTTGATTTCAGCCCTGAGTTTGATTACTGCTTGCCTTTTCCTCCTGTTGCGTGTATTAGCTTCTTTTTGATCTAGAGCTTTCAGGTGTGCTGTCAAGCTGCTAGTGTAGGCTCTCTCCAGTTTCTTTTTGTAGGCACTTAGAGCTATGAGTTTTCCTCTTACCAGTGCTCTCATTGTGTCCCATAAGTTTTGGTATGATGTGTCTTCATTTTCATTATATTCTAAGAAGTCTTTAATTTCTTTCTTTAATTCTTCCTTGATCAAGTTATCATTGAGTAGAGCATTGTTCAGCTTCCATGTGTATGTGTGGTCTCTCTTGTTATTGTTTGTATTTAAGACCAGCCTTAGTCCATGCTAATCTGATAAAGTACATGGGATTATTTCAATCTTTTTGTATCTGTTGAGACCTGTTTTGTGAGCAATTATGTGGTCAATTTTGGTCAGCGCCATGGCGTGCTGAGAAGGTAGATTCTTTTGATTTATGATGAAATGTTCTATAGATATTTGTTAGATCGATTTGGTTCATAACTTCTGTTAATTTCACTTGCCTCTGTTTAGTTTCTGTTTCCATGATCTGTCTATTGCTGAGAGTGGGGTGTTGAAGTCTCCCACTCTTACTGTGTGAGGTACAATATGTGCTTTGAGTTTTAGTAAAGTTTCTTTTATAAATGTGGGTGCCCTTGCATTTGGAGCATAGATGTTCAAAATTGCTAGTTCATCTTGGTAGATTTTTCCTTTAACCAGTATGGAGTGTCCTTCCTTATCTTTTTTGATAAATTTTGTTTGAAAGTTGATTTTATTCAATATTAGAATGGCTACTATAGCTTATATCTTGGGACAATTTTTTTGGACAATTGCTTTCCAACCTTTTCCTCTGAGGTAGTGTCTGTCTTTGTCACTGAGGTGCATTTCCTGTATGCAGCAAACTGCTAGGTCCTGTTTACATATGCAGTCTCTTAGTCTATGTCTTTTTAATGGTGAATTGTGTCCACTGATGTTAAGAGATAGTAAAGAAAGTTGATTGTTACTTTCTGTTATTTTTATTGTTAGAGGTGGAATTATGTTTGTGTGGCTACTTTCTTTTGGGTTTGTTGACAGATTACTTTCTTCCTTTTTCTAGGGTATATTTCCCTTCCTTGTGTTGGAGTTTTTCATCTATTATCCTTTGTAGGGCTGGATTTGTGGAAAGTAATTGTGTAAATTTGGTTTTGTTATGAAATATCTTGTTTTCTCCATCTATGGTAATTGAGAGTTTTGCTGGTATAGTAACCTGGGCTGGCATTTGTGTTCTCTTAGGGTCTGTATGACATCTGCCCAGAATCATCTAGATTTCATAGTCTCTGGTAAAAAGTCTGGTGTAAATTCTGGTAAGTCTACCTTTAAATGTTACTTGACCTTTTCCCTTACTGCTTTTAATATTCTTTCTTTGTTTAGTGCATTTGGCATTTTGATTACTATGTGATGGGAGAAATTTCTTTTCTGGTCCAGTCTATTTGGAGTTCTGCAGGCTTCTTGTATGTTCATGGGCAGCTCTTTCTTTAGGTTAGGGAAGTTTTCTTTTATAATTTTGTTGAAGATATTTATTGGCCCTTTAAGATGTGAATCTTTGCTCTCTTCTGTACCTATTATCCTGAGGTTTGGTCGTCAAATTGTGTCCTGGATTTCCTGGATGCTTTGGATTAGGAGATTTTTGAGTTTTTCATTTTCTTTGAATGTTGTGTCAGTGTTTTCTATGATATCTTTTGCACCTGAGATTCTCTCTTCTATCTCTTGTATTCTGTCGGTAATACTTGCATCTATGCCTTCTGAACTCTTTCCTAGGTTTTCTAACTACAGGGTTGTCTCCCTTTGTGATTTCTTTACTGTTTCTATTGCTACTTTTAGATCCTGGATAGTTTTGTTAATTTCCTTTGCCTGTTTGACTGTGTTTTCCTGTGATTCTTTAAGGTGTTTTTGTGTTTCCTCTTTAAGGGCTTGAACCTGTTTACCTGTGTTCTCCTGTATTATTTAAGGGAGATTTTTTATATCTTTCTTAAAATTCTCTATCATCATTATGAGAAGTAAATTTTGATCCAAATCTTGCTTTTTCAGTGTGATGGTGTATCCAGGACTTGCTATGGTAGGAGAATTGGGTTCTGATGATGCCAAGTAACCTTGGTTTATGTTGCTTATAATCTTATGCTTGTCTCCCGCAATCTGGTTATTTCTAGTGCTACATACCCTCGCTATATCTGACTGGTGCCTGTCGTTCCTGTGATCCTGGGTGTGTTAGAACTCCTCAGAGTCCAGCTGTCTCTGGGATCCTGTGATTCTGGGATCCTGTGATCATGAGGTCCTGGGTATGTCAGAGCTCCTGGGAATCAAGCTGCCTCTAGGACCCTGAGATCCTGGTGTACTCCCGTGCTCGTGGCCATGTTAGAGTGCCGAGGAGTGGAGCTACCTCTGGCTCTTGTGGGCCTGGCAACTTCTCTGAGTACAACAGATCCTCAACTGCACTTAGTGCATCGGATCCTCTAGGATGGGTCAGGATATGGTGTCTTCATGGGAGTAGACCACATAGGAGTCTGCCCCAGCAGAAGGGACCAGGTAGAAAGGGTAGAAGGGGAGTGGTATTCATGGTGGTCAGGGTTTTGGTGAGAGATGGGTCCAGAGTCCACCCAGCTCCCAGTGGCAGCTCGGGGACTGGGGGAGTGGAGGAGTTCTTACCAACTACTCTGAGTGCAGTGATGGGTCTCTAAGATGGGTCAGGATATTGTGCCTTCACCAGAGCAGACCAGCTAGGAGTCTGCCGCATCAGTAGGGACCAGGTGGTTAAACTTCCCTTTTTGCCTGACTCATTCTGTGCTGCTATTAATTACCCTCACCTTCCTGTTTGTTCTTGTGAGGATTTGGTAGATGCCATCTGAGATTCATTCTGAGAGATCTTTTTTGATTCTTTATTTGTCTACCCCCAATTCATACAAACCTAGAAGGCATTTGGATGTGATCTTTTGCCAGAGAAGCCATGTTCCTGGATTAAAATTCCTCTACAGAGAGGAAAATAAAAGCTGATACACTGTATTTATATTATAGGAATAAAAAAGATTCAGTCATTAACATGTTAATGATATTTTATATTTACTTATGGAACAATGAGATTTTGTATGCTTAAAGAATGTACAGCTGAAATGCTGTCAATTTTTTAAAATTTAATAGTAAGGGTCTTGAAAGAAGAAATGACTCCTAAACTAATTATGTGAAAATGCTGAGTAAAAATCACAAATAAAATATAGTATAATCTTTAATGTAAAAGACAATCTGTCTGCAAGCATTTACTAAAATGCGTCTAAATTTATAAAAATCTATTTCATATAGAATGTCATCCCTTTATAAAATCTAAAATATCCTATGCAAATTTGACTTGCAGTTTGAACAGTTTCCAAAGAAAATGTAAAAAACCCTAAGGCCTTGCCTTGCTTCCAAATTTAAAATAAGTAACATTTAATGTGTTCTCACAATAATCCCAACACTCCAGCTCTGATGAACTTTCATGAAGTCTCTAAACAATATTTCTTCTTTGTATTTTAGAATGTGAATTTCAATAAGTATAACACTCAACATTATAATTGTACATCACTGTCTCAAACATACACTGTAAAAATAGAAATCATTTTCTTCTTAGCCATTCATGGGTCAGTCAGATATTTTTTAAGACACATTTTTAATGTTATAGTATTTACTCAGAATTTACACCACACAATTAGTTATGTGATGTAGAGTTGTGCTTACCTATATAAAATAGTAAAATAAAATTGAGCCTTTCCATAGATAGCTAAAATAAACACACAGGATCCTCATTAAGATGTAACTTTTCTTTCCATTAATCAATACTTATATTACGAACTCATAAAAGGCTTTCTGTTAAAAAATGTATAATGTCCAGAAACATAATAGCATACAGACATAGGCACACTAGAATGTGATAGATATCTTTAAAACATTTGGATGCCGATATTGGAACTGGGTAGAAAGGTAATATTGGAAGGTCCATGAAAAGAGTACTTTTCTAAGTTAAAAGTTTTAAAAAAATGTTTGTGCCAAAAAGTGTGCAATCTTTTATATGTTAAATGTCAATATCTTAAGTTATTTAGCTTTTGTATCAAAACAACATATTCTGTTAATATAGAAACACCAAAGACTGTGCTTCAAACATATACACACATACACAAAGTAAGACAAAGAGAAAGATGAAATGAGTTTCTTAGAGGTGTCTTCTAGAAATCAAGGACAATATCACTTCACAAGGAAATATCACCTCACTATTCTTGGTTAATCCCTTCAGACTCCTCAATCCACATATTCTCTCTTGTCTTATCTAGATAGTTTCCCTAAAACATCATGTAGAAATGAGATAATCTCAACACTCCCAGAGCTTTCTCTTAATACCTAAACAGTTCCTGCTGCATCGGTAATGATATGCTCTTTATAATTAATACATAATTGTTGGGAACACAAATATTCTGATGACAGCCAGACAGTAATCATTTTAAGCCTTTGAGCCATATGGCTGCTGTCATATTTTTTTCAACATATAACTTAAGAATAGTCGCAGACACTGTCAATAAATAGCTGTAAATAAGCCTCTATAAGCTTTTCTCTGATACAGAAATTTGATGTCATATAATTTTCACATTAGAAATTTTTTTTGGCTTAGATCACCCTGGATGCCTTTAGCATGAACAATTTCAAAACTTATGTATTCATGACCACCACAAATAAGAATCTTAAAAGTTAACTTAAGAAATGGTAAAGGAATTCAAAGGAAGAAAGATTAAATATAAGTTATTAAAGTACACCATGATTTCCTAATTAATACTTTTAGTATATTTAATATATTAAATATGTATTTAATATATTCTTTCTTCCTTCCTTCATCTGTTCTTCATTCACTGAAGAAAAAATCTAGCCCTTGGAGCAAGGTCCTAGGTAATGTTCTGACTACAGTTGATGCAAAAGCAAATGACAGAGGAAAAGTCTGCTACCCTCACAGACATTCCACAACATATAAAATACAGAAGTGTAGAACTTGCTTCCAAAGTATGTATCTACAAAACATTCCCAGACCTAAGACTCAGAGCACATTGCTGAAGAGAGGACAGAAAGATTTTAAGCACCAGAGGATCATGAACTATGCTGTTAGATTATATCTCCTTGTAATCAAAAACTACACTTACTAAGTCACAACATTGGCTCCCCAGGAATCCTCCACAATGTACAAAGATCTATTCACAACAGAAAAAATCTGGGAGAAGGTAAGAAATAAGAGGAAGAAGAAGAAGAAGAGGAGGAGGAGGAAGAGGAAGAGGAGGAGGAGGAAGAGGGAGGAGGAGAAGGAGAGGGAGAGGGAGAGGGAGAGGGAGAGGGAGAGGGAGAGGGAGAGAGAGAAGCAGCAACAATAGCTAAAATGATTCTGTACTAAAAAAGAACTTCTAGAGATATCACCATTCCTGATTTCAAGTTGTACTACAGAGCAATAGTAATAAAAATCTGCATGGTATTGGCATAGATTCAGGCAGGTTGATCTAGAGAATTAAATCTAGGACCCAGAAATAAACCCACATACCTACCAAAACTTTATTTGTAACAAAAACGCCAAAACCATACAGTGGGAACAAGAAAGCATTTTCCAAAAATTATGTAGTCTAACTATATGTATGCATGTAGAAGAATGCAAATAGATCCATATTTATTACCCTGCATAAAACTCAAGTGTAAGTGAATCAAAAACCTCAATATAAAAGCACATACACTAAATATAATAAAAGAGAAAGGGGGAATAGTTTTAAATGTATTAGTCCAGGAGACAATTTCCTGAATAGAACACCAATAACTCAGGTACTGAGATCAACAATAAATAAATGAGACCTCACAAAGCTGAAAATCGTCTGTAAGGCAAAGGTCACCACCAATAGGATAAAAGGGGAGCCTACAGAATGGGAAAAGATCCTCACCAGCCCTACATTCAACAGAGAAATAGTATTCAAAAGATATAAAAAGAACAGAAGACAGATGTTAGACAACAGCAAACTAAATATCCTAATTAATAAAGGAGGTATAGAACTAAACCCAGAATTCTCAACAGAGGAATTTCTAATGGCTAAGAAACACTTAAAAAAATGTTCAATGCCCTTAGTCATCAAAGAAGTGCAAATCAAAATTACTCTGACATTCCACCTTACAACCATCATAATATCTGAGATCAAAAACTCACGGGATAGCAGATGCTGGCAAGGATGTGTAGCAATGGGAACACTTCTCCATTGCTGGTGGGAGTTAAAACTTGTGCAACACCTCTGGAAATCATTTTGGTGGTTTCTCAGGAAGTTGGCAATAGTTCTACCTCAAGACCCATCTATACCACTCCTGGGCATATATACAAAAGATGCTCCACCATCCCACAAGGACACTATGTCCATAGAAGTTTTATTCAATATAGTCAGAAATGAGATACAACTCAGATGTCCCACAAATAAAGAATGATTTTAAAAAAATGTGTTTCATTTACACAATGGAATACTACACAGCTATTAAAAAAGGAAGGATATTGTGGGTTTAAATATGCTTGGTCCAAGGGAAGTGCTACTATTAGGAGCTCTGGTCTTGTTGGAGGAAGTATATCACTGTGTAGGTGAGCTTTGAGGGCTCCTATTGCTCAGTCTCCCTCCAGTGTAGTCAGTCTGTTCCTGGCTGCATTTTGATGAGGATGTAGAACTCTCAGCTCCTCCTCCAGTACCATGTCTGCCTGGATGCTCCCTTGCTTCTCATCATGATGATAATGGACATAACCTCTGAAACTGTAAGGAGCCCCAACTAAGTATTTGCCTTTATAATAGTTGCTTTGGTCATTGTGTCTCTTGATAGCAATGAAAGTCAAACTAAGACAAACATCACTATTTTTACAAACAAACTAATAAAACTATAAAATATCATGCTGGGTGTGGAAATCTGGACCCAAAAGGACATGTATAGTTTGTACTCCCTTTTAAGTGGACATTAGTCATAAATTTCAAGACATCTATGCTACTATTCAAAGAATGGTACTAAAGAAGCTAAGTAACAATGAGGGCCAAAAGGAGGATGCTTGAACCTCAATCAGATGGGGAAATAAAATAGTCTTTGGAGGGAGATGAAGGGAGGCAACTTGGTGGGAGAGGGGATGGGGAGAGTTTTTGGGTAGGGGACATCTGGGTTAAGGAGATCTGGGAAGAAAGGACTAAGAGAGTGAATGCAAATTTTGAGGGTTGGGAGGTTAGTGACAGAACTGATGTGCAATAAATATGTTGAGTATGATACATTTCTTTGTGTTTGTGTGTTTCTTTTGCTTTTATGTGATAGAGATGTTTTGTTTAATTTTCTATCCACAAATAATGAGTACTCAACAAAGCAAACATATTAAAATATAAAATCTTTTCTGAGTTAAGATTTTTTGCTACATCCTATCATCATTTATATTATAAACATAAGTTAGCTTTTTTCTTCTGTTGTCCTCACCAATTCAAAATCTTCTTTTTTGAGCTAAGAAAATATTTTAATATGTCAGTATCTAGTACATAATTTATTTATTATATCATAGATATAGATATTTTTCATAAGTTTGCCCATATAATAATCCTGTATTAGACCTTCATTTGTTATTATAAGTTGTTATCTATAAAGTTTTAATTTATTATTTAAATAATATATCTAATTTCTATACACAAAACATGGACATAACCATAGTTCCTCTTTCACTAAACTCTTGATTTCTTTCTTTTTCCACATCTGTCTCTATTTACATATGTTTCAATGTGTCTATCTAACAGATTCATCTACATAGACATCTCTGTAGTTTGCAATGATGCAGTGTGATAACAATGTCTACAGTCTTCTAAGAGAGACCTTCAGTTGATCTTCACTTCTTTTTATGTTCACAAACACTGGCAGCTGTAGAACCAAGCAAAAGCATGGATGATTGATTCTCAAGATCAAGATAATCTGGAGTGCTGTTTACAATTGCTTTCATTTTTTAAACAGTCTGTTGGAGTAAAGCAATAACCTTCTTAGTCCATTGAAATATGATAGGTAAATAATGTGATCTAAAAGACAGGGATGTGCATCAGATTGTGCTCTTCTCCCAGTATGTGAGGGTATCAATATTCTTTCAATTCTAATTTGAGATGTCGTTGGAGGTCTACCATATTCTAAAATGGGAGTACAGTTAGGAAAGCACAATATAGGAAAATAAGAGTACCAAAGTTAATTTTATTCTTAGGTTCATAATGTGGATATTTATTTTCATGCATAAGCACCTAATAATTATTAGCAACTGAGGATCTGAGTGCTGCTTCTGCTGCTTCTGCTAATTATTGGATATTTTGGAATTCCTCATTAGAGTATGTGGATGTCTCTACATATACAGCTGTATTAGTGTACATTACATCAGTTGGTGTTTTCAGTTAAAATTTGTTTAAACCAAGAAACCATTAGTTGAAAGTAATAAAATACTTCCTATAAAGGCAAAAATTTAATATCACATGGGTTATTTTGCTTTTAAAAACAAATAATTAAATAACATTTGTATCTAAAACCATGTCTGTTAAAATAAAAATGTTCTTTTATTTCATGCGAAGTTCCTCAATTTCTCTACATGATATTATATTGAGTTGTACATTGGAAAATATTTTAATTTCTTTAAAAATATTATTTAGGTATGATTTGCTTTATAAACCTATTTTGCTACTGTAATTCCAAGGCTTTTGAACTAGGTTTTCTAATCAGTGCCTGAAAACTTGTTTAGACTTTGTTTTCCTATCAATAGTCAGAGATTACTCAGGGTTGAAAGAAAATAAAATATCTGTGATATCCACTTAATAATTTCAAGTACATCAAAATATTCTGAATAAAATTATTCTAAATATCATTATTGTAGCTTTATATGAAAGTACAAAAAATATCATTAAGGTTGAGAAAATGAGGTCCATTAACTCAAGTTACATTTTTCCCTGCTATTATTGTGTTCAGTAATATTCATGAACTAAAACAAAGGTACCATTCATTAAAATACATTCTTAAAGTCACAAAGATAAAATACACATATTTTAAAACCTCCCAAAGGATTAATGGGGGATTATTTCCCATTAAAATTAACATAAAATAAAAATAAAATTATAGTAATTAAAAAGCAGTGTATTACAAATAAGGCCACTATAAACATAGTGGAGCACATGTCCCTGTGGTATGGTAGAATATCTTTTGGGCACATGCCCAAGATTGGTATAGCTGGTTCTTCAAGCAGAACTATTTCAAATTTTCAGAGATAACTCTAGATTGATCCAGAGTTTCAGTTTGCATTCCCACCAGCAATGGAGGAATGTTTCTCTGTTTCCACATCCTCACCAACATGTGTTGTCACCTGAGGTTTTGAACTTAGCCCTTCTGGTTGGTGTAAGGTAGAATCTCAGGGTCATTTTGATTTGCATTTCCCTGATGACTAATAAGGAGTATGAACATTTCTTTAAGTGCTTCTGGGCCATTCAAGATTCTTCTGTTGTGAAATCTGTTTAGCTCTATACCCTGTTTTTTATTGAGTTATTTGTTTTTTGCTTGTTTGTTTGTTTTTGAGGTTAGCTTCTTGAGTTCTTTATATATTTTGGATATTATCTTTCTTATCAGTTGTAGGGTTAGTGAAACATTTTTCCCCCATTTTTTTTTTTTTTTTTTTGCTATTTTTTCCTATTGTCTGTGTCTTTTGGCTTACAGAAACTTTCAGTTTCATGAGGTCCCATAGGAGAGAAGCCCTGCGGGCCAGCAGAAGGAATGAAAATATGCATCTTTGGAGGTGGGGTGGGGAAGGGAGGTAGGGGGAAGCTCTGGAAAGTACTAATGACCTGGGAGGTGAGAGACTCTCATGACTCAAAGGGAGGGACATTAGATGAAATGCCAAACTGTAGGGAGAGGGAACCTGTAGGGTCTATCTCCAATAGAAAACAGGGCATAGAGTGTAGGGATGGGGTTGCCATATCACAGTAAAAAATTCTAACCCAGAATTATTCCTGTCTAAAAGAACTGCATGGACAAAAATGGAGAAGACACTGAGGGAAAGCAGTCCAGTGATCAGTCCAACTTAGGATCCATCTCAAGGGGAGGCTCAAAGGCCTGACACTATTGTTGATGCTATTGTGTGCTTATAGACAGGAGCCTGGGTGTCCTCTGAGAGGCTCAACAAGAGCTTACTAAGACAGATGCAGATACTTAACAACCAACCAATGGACTGAAGTTGGGGACCCATGTGGTTGAACTAGGAAAAGTCCGGAATAATCTGAGGAGGATGGAGACCCCATAGGAAGACCAGCAGTCTCAACTAACCTGCCTCCCTGAGATCTCTCAAGCACTGAGCCACCAACCTAGCAGCATACCTGAGCTGGTCCAAGGCTCCTGACACATAAACAACAGAGAACTGCCTGATCTTCTTTGCACTTCTTTCTATTCAAAAATAGATAATAAATACGCTTTATGTCCAATATGAAATTCAGGAACAAAAACAACATTGAACTTTTATTGAAGGTAAGTAAATTAAGGATGCTAATTATTATATTCTCTTAAATGTGTTTGCTTTATACTTTATAAAATTGGATATTCCTTGCTTTGATTGTCTCTTGAAAACATTTGCTTCTTTTAAAAACTCAGCTCTTAGCTAGATCTTCATATCCTGTTTGATGTCTTACCTGAAGCCTATCAAAAATGAGAGAATTCATTACATATTTGCTACTCATATTACTTTGTAAGCACTGATGCTTTAATTTTTCATTACATTTTATGTATTGTTTTCTGATTTCTAACTTAAAATATAGTATATGTAAGTATGAGGGCTTGTTCAGCTTTATTTCTTAAAGTGTGATTGGAATTGTCTGTCACTGTAGGGGGAAAAGTACTGTTTATAAATTGAACATACTTGTAGAGTGGAGTCTTCTGAAAAAGAATAAGAATGTCATGTATCTTTGTAAAAATGGTACACATTTAATTTTAGCAAGATCCTCCTTGATTTTACTTATTTCTGTATTTGTTTTTAATTTTTATTTTTTTTTGCTCATCCAATACATTCCGCGGGCAGATTCCCCTCCTACCTTCCTCCCACACTCACCACAGTCCCCTGGGCCCACACCTCCATTTCCCTTCAGAAAAGGGAAGGCAGGAAATTGTTCTGTAATAGCGTTCTCTAGAGGTAGTAGTTCAGAGGCTGTGAATTCTATCAGAAAAAGTCCAAGATGTTCAGATAATTCATGCTTGACATGCAGTGAGTGGAAAAGTAAAAAAGAAGAAACAGGAAGCTGCTGCTCAATTGAAGGGCTCTGACAAATTTCACAAGCAGGCAAGGTGAGATTATAAGATATTACCACTGAATAAGGAAAAGAAATGTGCACAGCATGGTGCAAGAAGAGCAGTGTACTGGCTCCTGTTGTGTGTCAACTTGACACAAGCTGGAGTTGTCACAGAGGAAGAAGCCTCCTTTGAGGAACTGCCTCCATGAGATCCAGCTGTAAGGCATTTTCTCAATTAGTGATCAAGGCGGGGAGGGCCCATTGTGGTTGGTGCCATCCTGCTGACAAGCCAGGGGATGAAAGCCAGTAAGCAGCACCTTCCATGGCCTCTGCATCAGCTCCTGCTTCCTGACCTGCTTAAGTTCCTGTCCTGACTTCCTTTGAACAGCCATGTGGAAATGTAAAGTGAATAAATCCTTTTCTCCCCAACTGGTTTCTTGGTCATGATGCTTGTGCAGGAATAGAAACCCTGACTAAGACAGCAGGTACTGAGTCAAAAGTTTCTCTCATCCTCCTTCTCCCTTTCCCCCTCCCTCTCCCTGTCTGGGGTCTCCCTTCCCTTCCCTTCCTCTCTCTCTCTCTCTTGTGTGTGTGTGTGTGTGTGTGTGTGTGTGTGTACCTTGTGTTGCAGAAACTAGATGTTCATGTCTGAAAACAAAAAGTCCATTACTAAAATAATACTAGAGGTAAGTATGGGTTTTAATGGAAATAAAAACATTTTAAGCAAACAAGGAACTTAGAAAAATTACAGATACCTTTAATAGATTGGGGGAGATTTTAAAAATCAAGAAAGGCTGGAAGAAGCTGAGGAGGAGGGCAACTCCTCAGGAAGACCAGCAGTCTAAACTAACGTGGATCCCCTAGATCTCTCAGACACTGAGTCACCTACAAGGATACACTAGCTGGTCTCAGGCCCCAGACACATATACAGCAGAGGATTGCATTGTCTGGCCTCAGTGAGAGAAATTGCACCTAACCCTCAAGAGACTTGAGGTCCCAGGGAGTGGGGGGGGGTGCTGGTGGGAACAGGGTGGATATCCTCTTGGAGACAGGGGAGGTGGAATGGGATGAGGAATTGTTGGAGGTTCTTCTTGGTTGATACAGATTCAGAGGTTGCAAAGTACATTAGGAAGCTTTGTAGCACTCCAGGTGGAAAACTTTCATAGCAAAGCAGTAGCAAAAAAGAGGGTAGAAATGGTAACTGTCTGGAAAAGAGAGCCTACAAGTGATCTTAAGAGATTACAGAAAATATTTACTATAAACTTTTACACATCTAAAACTTATCATCTTTAAGTTTTCTGGATTAGACTAAGTTTTTTGAGTTTATGTAGTTGATGAGAAAGTAGCTATAAATCGTACATATTATCATGGAGAACAAAATTAAATCATTAAATTCTTGAGGAATGAATCCTACATTGCCCAAATCTTTAGACATCAAAGATAAAATTCTTGCACAGGAAATAATAAATAAATAGTATTATAATAGAAATTGATGTGAAATGTTACCTGTTGTCTTTCATCCCGAATAGAAACAGATCTCTGCTCACTACTGCTTGGTTTTGGGGATACAAGCATGGGTTGATGAAACAAGCAGTGGGCAGGAGGATGCATTACTCAAATGTGACTAAGACAAGATGAGCAAAGTCACTGTTAATAATGGATCCAATGTCTTAGAATTGGCTGTTCTTCCATGATGGTCTACAAAGGGCTCCCTCATCACCTCTAGTATTGGAAGAAGAGATTCATAATCTTTTTTTTTTACATGTGATTATGTTTAGTAGGTGAAATCTGTGAAAGCAAAAGTAAATCGATTCAATGTTAGAACATAATTTTAATTCAAAAAATGTTAATATTTTATCACATTTTCAAACCACTGCTTATTATTTTCAAAGTATAATTTAATGACTTAACAAAGTGGAATGACATATATAAAAATATAAACAATAAATGGTTACTTACTAATGTATTAATAACAATTGAATGCACATAGAAGTTAATTAACCTTACAAACAATGCAATTTTGCTAATTAAAAATTTAGTGGAGGAGGTAATTAAGTAAATCATCACTGCTTTATTGATGTAGTATGGGAGACAACTCCCATATACACTTTAAGTTAAGAACAATATTTTAAGAATAAAACACTAATTGCCTTTGCTATTGTGTGACATCAATTTCTAATTACTTGTCAATCTTCCTAATAATTTGGCACAGAAAAAAATGGCATGGACACATGAGTTGCTTTCTTCTGACATTAAATGAGCAAATGAAATGATCAAGGCACAAGTTCAATAACTAAAATCTACACATTAACAAGATGGCAATCTTTCAACTCACAAACATCAAAATCAAAATATATTTATACATACGAGAACATAAAAGGTCAGACTGTAACAGATAGAAAAAAAACAAAACAAGTGAGCAAATTCTTCTGGTGTGAAACCTACAACAGTGACTAGATGAAATATTAATATTTTCCTGAACATGTATACCATAGTACACCAATATGTTTTTATAAACACAAGTTCAGTGGATATATCAGATCTGAGAATTTTTGCACTAGTAGTATCTAAATAGAACACCATATATCCACATAATGTATATATTACATACATGTGTATATGGTATATGTGTGCTTAGGTACATGTATGGTTGATGTGTATGTATGAGTGTTTTATTTTTATTTATCTATCTATTTATTTATTGAAATCTCAAACGACTCCCCACTCTAGATTCCCCCCTCACAAATCCCTTCCCCATACTCTCTCCCCTTTACTTCTGAGTAACCCCTTCCCCCACTGTGGCATATGAAGTCTTTGCAGGATTTGGTAGTCTTTCCACTGAGGTCAGACAGGGCAGCATGCTGGGGAATGGATTCCACAGTGAAGTTACAGCCTTAGAGACAGCCTCCTTGGCCAGTTGTTGGGTAGGGGAGCACATGAAACTGAACTGCATATCTGCTACATTTGTGCTTGGTGCCTCGGTCCAACCTGTGTATGTTCTTTGGTTGGTGCTCAGTCTCTTAGAGTTCTCAGGGTTCCATGCTAGTTGACTCTTTTGGTATTATTGTGAAGTTCCCTTCAGTGCCTTCAATCCTTTCCCCAACTCTTCCATAGGAGTCCCTGACCTCCATCCAATGTTTAGCTGTGGGTGTTTGCATTTGTTTTAGTCAGTTGCTAGGTAGAGTCTCTCAGAGGACAGCTAGGCTCCTGTCTGCAAGCATAGCAGAGCATCATTAATAGTGTCAGGGATTGATGCTTGCCCATGAGATGGGTCTCAAGTTAGGCTAGTTATTGGTTGGCCATTCATTCAATCTCTGCTATATAGATCATTTTTAATAAAATGTCATGAAACCTAAACATTGAGAGCACTAGTTCAATGGATAATCAATTAGCTGCTTTGTGTTCTAAGTACTCTTTGAACGCCATGAATTATAAGATGTGAAATGTTTTCAACTTCAAATTTTTTCTCAGTTCTCTCCATAATTATATTATGATAAGTCCAATAAGTACAATCAACATAAATATAGATAAAATTAATACAATAAAATAAATTAAATGTGAAGCTAAGACAATAACATAGATTAATAGAATCAGAGAGTTGTCAATTAATTCAAATATATTTATATATTTGTATCCCAGGTATTTTTTAGTATTTTATAGATTAATGTTAGTTTTAATTTATTTTTTAATTGTTGGCATATTCTCAGTTTTAGTTTAATTTAATATTCTTTTTCCCGTTGAAAAATATGTCAAAAACTGAATAGGAACACATACAAATCTTGATTTGTATAGTAATTTTTAATTGATTCCTCAAATTAGTTTATAATCTCTTTCATGGACTCTAAAATCACCTTTTCCTAATTACTTTTACCCTAATTTTTGCTTTTATATACTGTGTATATGTGTTTTCAAACATAGAAATATGACTGCAAGAAGATAAAATAATATCTATATTTCTTTCCTGTTCCATGTATAATATATGCAATATTGAACATAGTATGGTCTTAATTCACCATAATTATTCTGTTTATCTCTTATGAAATATAGGAATGTTTACCAAGATTTCCCTGGTACAATATACCCCTTACAAATAATCAAAGTTCCATCAAATCTCACCTGGCCATGCTGAAATATTACACGGTATAATTTACAAGACAGAGTACTCACTCACTCCTCTCTGACAACATGAAAGTCATACATAAATACTGGAATCATCTTCCACATTTTCTTTTTTAGATTTTTCTTACTATTTTGAGAAAACAAAGTAGTTTTATTAGATTACATACACACACACATTCTTGCTTTTTGTGCCTGTTTTCCACACATTCCTCAAGCTGACTTCTTTCTGTGTCTCCTCTTCATGATTGCCAGGAATTTTTCTGCCTCATTTCCAGCGAGTTTTTAATATATTACATATTCCAGTAAAAGATGAATCCGTCTAACTTCTATGTAATCTTCTATTAAATCGAATCTTTTCAAATAAAAAAATCAACTTTATATTTGTAATACTACCTACAACTACTTAACAAATTAGTTAGTGTATATTTAAGACATAAGAATATCCTTAGTAGGCTAAATCCAAGAAATATTTTCTATCTACTAATCACTCCTGAGTGAGTAATCACTGGGCTGCTGTCTATACATGCTTGGTTTTTAATATCTATTCACATGTTAAATTAATATTGGATATCTTAATTTTCATAGTCGACAGTAACTTAGGTGACATTTATAAACCAAATTGCATAAGAAAATTAGTAAGCAGAAAGAAGTACCTTTAAGGAGTATGTGGTCTATATTTTCTAGCTTGCATAATGTGCTAATAGTATCTCAGCATTATTTCAAAGTATATATGCTACACAACTAGAATCTCACTGAAATTTACGAATTATTATGATTTATCATTATGTTTATTTTGTCATATAAAAGCAGGACATACCACATAATTTTGTATGCATGGTAACCATGCTTCATGTGATTCAGCTCATACAACTAAATATTACTGTATGTAACAATTGTGGGCAGATAGAAGGCAGACTTTTGTGGGTGTTATTCATATACATATGAATTCATATATATATAAGAAGGTATATATATATATATATATATATATATATATATATATACCGTCTTTTTATTTAATCTTTCTTTTTTTTACACTACAGATTTCATTCCCCACCCAGTTCTAGATCTGATATTTAGTAGTAAGTATCTGGGGGCAGGAGATATGGCTCAGCGTTTGGACTGAAGGAACTAGAGGGGTTTGCAACCCCATAGGAAGAACAATGTCAAATAACAGGACCCCCAGAGCTCCCAGGGACTAAACTGCCAACCGAAGAGTAAACATGGAGGGACTCATGGCTCCAGGCGCATATGTAGCAGAGGATGGCCTTGTTGGGCATCAATGGGAGGAGAGGCCCTTGGTCTTGTGAAAGCTCATTGTTCCAGTATAGGGGAATGCCAGGGCAGGGAAGTAGGAGTGGGTGAGTGAGGATCACCCTCATAGAAGTAGGGAGAGGAGGGATTGGATAGGGCGTTTGTGGAAGGGAAACTGTTTTAAATTTATGTTTTAATGATTAATGTGTTCTATCTTTCTATCATCTACCTATGTTTTTATTATCTATCTATTTATCTACTGTGGTTTATTTTGCCAGAACTTTCTGAGGTGAGTTTTATTAAATAGTTCCAAAATCAGAAAGAAATATTTTATAGTATATACTAAAGATATGTTTAAGGTTAAATATTTAAAGAAATTTAAATGCTACAAAATGTATGTGTTTAGCAAAACATTAGACTGTAATTTCATTAATGATGTCATTAAAAATAAAACTAATTACATTGAAATGATATGAATAATGATATTTTAAAATATAAAAAGAAATGTCATATTTAAAGGAATATTTGTGTATAATTTTCACTATTTATTTCACAACCTAACAAATATATGTGTGTTTATGTATACAAGTACAGATATATAGGTTTAACATTAGTGTTTGCAAAATTTTTAATCTCTAGAGTATCCTTCAGAGAAAAAATAATAATCCAGGATCAAGAGTTTATTCTGTGATTTGTGTGTAGCAAAGGTTGTAACAGAAAATGTCAAATGACTTGCATTTTTCTTTCTTGTTGAAAGGTTTCTCATGTGGAAAGTTGTCTTACATTGTGTCAAAAGAATAAGCTGTCAGATTGTTAATGTTTAATACATTCCAAGAATAACTGCCATGTACTATACTAATTTGACCTTTTCAGAGTTCCGAATTTGATTGGATGGACATTTCTCTCCTATTTAAAAACTGAAACCCCTGTTGGGAAGAGCAAGAATGACCATCTGTTGAAATTCAGAATACTAAAAAGGTTAAAGTACACAACCGGAGACTCTCAAGTATATTTTATAATTACATTTTGCCAGCTTATTTCCTGTCAAACAGCGTGACAACTGCAGATGATGGCATGAAATCAATTTTCATTATTTGGAAAAAAATCCACATATAAGGTGTGCATATTTTAATGTCAAGTGTTCTATGGAAGCCTTTGGGAAAATGCGCCTTTGATTTGCAATGATGCCTGAGCTTCTATACTACAGCCTCTCTAGCTCAGAATAACATTTCAATGCATCTCAGGAAGGCCCAGTACAGACAGTGCTTCAGTGCTGCACAAAGAGAATGCTACCAATACACTCCCTTCATCTAATCTAAAGCAGGAAGAACTGTTTGTGCTTCAGTCAAAACCATACATAGGAATCATGTACTTGTATTATTTGGGAAATGTAAGGGAAAGTTCCCCAAACAAATAATTAAGTTTAATGGCTAAGGTTGTGGATGAGGCTGAATTGTAAAGTTTTTGTGCAAATAAAGGTTTCAGTGTCAGTTCAGAGAAACACACAAACTCAGACAGACACATACACGTGCACACACACACACACACACACACACACAAGCACATTTACACACACACACAACTAAACAAACAAACAAAAATCAGGAACCTAAAATAGATAAGACAAGCCTTTCCCTGATGGTGTTCCTTGTTTTGAGACAAGATATCAATTTCTCAATATTTCAATATCTCAATATCTCTCTATTTATATGGTATGTCTGAAACTCACTATGTAGAGCAGGGCGGCCTACAATTCTGCCTACCTGTGCCTACTAAGTGCTAGTATTAAAAGAAACTTGGCCACTTGAAATTACTATTATCAATTGAAATATTAAACTTTCATTATCATAATTACAAGTGTTTTATGTTTTTGATATATAAATATTTTGGTAGTATTTTAAAAATAGTTAATAAAATGTGTTTCTATCAATTAAATTCAGGTTAAGAAAACTACTAAACCATGCATCTTTGAGATATATACTACATATTATGATAATGTTTTTAAGAAGTTAAGAAAAGTAAATATTGAGTAAATTAAACAATAGCTAAAAAATTACAAATATTGTTTACAATTAAATAAGATGTGCTTAATTACTGTTGAAAATTATCTGTAGCTGCAAGTGTTACATAGTTGTTTTGCCCAATGTTTTAGCCACATACATTTAATGATGTAGTTAACAGATAAAAGACTCAGCTAAATAAAAATAAAAGCTCTCTGTGAGAACAAAACCTGCTGCAATAATGCTGAGCTGAGATTGCTGTGTTAATATAGACTAGAAAGACTACAGAATATAACAAATAATATGAAATTAAAATATTAAATTAAAACAAGAACACGTATATAAAATACAAAATGATGTTTATTTATACAAAAATGTAACTGTATCTTCTCTATGTAATTATATAATATATTGCCATTGTATTTATATAATATTTTCAAAGATACATAAATATTCTCAGTTAATGTCACTATTATACAAGACATCTATATTGACTTTAACAGGTTTACCTATCAATTCTCCATCTTTGTCTGTCAGTCATGTAGATATTTACATTTTTCTACAAGAATGAACATTAAAACCAGGCTTCAGGCTGCTCCTGTATCATACAATAATAGGAGGATCATGATTCTTTCCACCTGAGATACCTGCAGACAGATGGTTTGCAATTCCCAAGAGGTGGTGAAAATCAAACTCAGGAATCAACTGTAGGAAAAAAAAAATTGTTCACTTGTATTTTACCCTGATGGTTGCAAAATCTTTGTAAGACTGCATGCATAGGTCATTCCTATCTTACATAATACAACACTAAAACATTCCTTATTAGTAGTACAGGATGTCACCATAAGTTCATTTTCTGTTCTAGCAATATTTTATACTAAATCTAAAGTGTAACTTTCTTCTATCCAAGGACATGAAAACATAATATATGATATGTGTACGCATGTTGATATGTGTAGGCATGATATGTGTAAAAAGAGATAAAATTCTAGTTCACTAAATGACATAAAATTATAAATTAAAAATTAAGGTAGCATTGAGATTTGTAGCAATGAATTAAATGAAAAAGTATTTCATAATAAATCTTGGGATTTTGATGAGAAGGCAGGAAAATGTAAGGTCAATCAGTGATTTATAATATCTAATGGAGAAACTATAGTGTGTTTAAAATAAATAACTATAGTTTTTTAAATTAAATCAAGAAAATAATAACATTCACAATAGCTTCAGAAAATAAAATATCAAAATATACCTAAGTAAAGAAGTGAAAGAATACAATCAAAAAATCTAGAATAATGGGTACTATAGGAAAATGGAAAGATCTTCTATGATCATTGATTGGTAGATTTTGGTATTGTTAAAATGACTGTCCTACCAAAAGTGATTCACAGACTTATCATAATTTCCATCAAAGTTCAAATGCAATTCTCTATAGAGATTTAAAAATCTTAAATTGCATATGGAACCATAAATAACCCAAATTAAATAATCTTGAATAGAAAAAAAAAAAACTTCTGAAAATTACAACATCACAAATTATGAAAACTGCTTGGTATTCACATAAAAACAAATTCATTATTTTATAGACTAAAACTGAAGAACCATACAGCTTCCAATTCTAGCTGAGTTTTACAAAGAGTACCAGAATACAAGATTTTAAGAAATCACTATCTTCAACAAAATATTTCTGGTCTCACTGAGTAGCTACACATAGAAGAATTGAAATTGACCCTTGTCTCCTATCCTACACTGAACTCAACTCCAAATGTGTCAAGGAGTTAATCATGCAGCAGGTGGCCTAAGACCTCATGAATAAGAAGGTAGAAAATACACTTTAATTCACTGACCCACTAAAAGCTTTCTAAACACCCACTAACAGATAAATTTAATCATTAATAAATGAAACTCTTGATAGTATCTATATTCTCTATGACAAGAAAGTCATCATTGTTGTGAAAGGGAGTCTGAAGAATGAGGGGATTCATCTGCCAGATGCCAACACAAAAAGCATCAACAATATTGAAGATATTGACGAATGAAATACCAAAAAGACAAATGTCCCAGTTTAAAAAATAGTAAAATAAACTAAACAGAGTTCTCAAAAGAAGAAATACAAATGTCTGAGAAACATTTTTTCAATAATACTCAACCAGCACTTTTACCCATAAATAAAATGCACTGCTATAATTGGTTTGAACAGCATGGGAATAACCAAACATTTTCTGGTTAGATTTGAGTTCTAACCTACCACTATATCAACCTGTACTTGGCACCAAGGTCAAGTTAAGATGTGGCTAGACAAGTCATGGGCCAAGAAGAAGAAACCAAAACTTTCATTTGTCTAAAAAGAAATAGTGTTAAATCCATACCTGATGATGTTTCATCATACCCAGAACTTAGTGCACCCATCAATTATTATGAGAAAAGACTATCTATAATAGATGGTTGTTATTTTAGTTACCAACAAGTAAGAAATTGAACTGCCAAGCCCTAAATGTGACATCTATAGCACACACTCAGGATCACAGTGAAATTGACATTGATTCTCTCACATGTTCCCAATCTCTAATGTAGTATTTCTCTACTCTTTCTATGTCTGTGAGATTCTCTTAGATTTTCCTTTGTTGGAAAATGTATTACACCAACCACTAATACTACAGCACATAGATAGCCTCTTGCCTCATATATTTTCATCATACTTGAGACACTTTCCATTTGTTTTCAGATTCTTTCTATGCTTGTGTTTTATAGATTCTATTGCTTATTTCATAATGCAACACCACCTCATGTTAAAGGTCTTGGAAAGATCACAGATTGAAGGCACATACCCAAACATAATAAAAGCAAAATACAGCAAGCCAATAAACAACATCAAATTAAATGGAGGAAAATTTGAAACAGTCTCACTAAAATCAGGGACTAGACAAGGCTGTCCACTCTCTCCCCATCTATTCAATATAGTACTTGAAGTTCTAGCTAGAGCAGTAAGACAACAAAAGGTGATCAGGGGGATAAAAATTGGAATAGAGGATGTCTAGGTATCACTATTCACAGATATAATAGCATACATAAGCAATTGAAAAAATTCTACCAGAGAACTTCTACAGCTGATAAACTACATCAGCAAAGTGGCTGGATATAAAATTAAATGAAAGAAATCAGAAGACTTCCTTTATTCTAATCATAATATGGATAAGAAAGAAATTAGGAAAACAAAAACTTCCCTCTTTTTTTAAATTGGATATTTTCTTTATTTACATTTCAAATATTATCCCTTTTCTTGGATCCCACCAAACCCCCTATCCTCATCCTCCTTCATCTATGAGGACGTTCCACCACCCACCCACCTTCTCTCACCTCCACACTCTAGAATTGGCCTACACCGGGGCATCAAGCCTTCACAGGACCTAAGGTCTCTCCTCCCATTGATGCCCAACGAGGCCATCCTCTGCTACATATGCAGCTGGAGCCATTGGTCCCTCCATGTGTATTCCTTGGTTGATAGTTTAGACTCTGGGAGCTCTGGGGAGCCTGGTTGGTTGATGTTGTTTTTACTATAGGGATGCAAACCCCTTCAGCTTTGTCAGTCCTTTCTCTAACTCCTACATTGGGGACCCAGTGCTCAGTTCAATGGTTTCCTGCGAGCATCCACCTCTGTATTTGGCAGGCTCCGGCAGAGTCTCTCAGGAGACAGCTATATTAGGCTCCTTTCAGCAAGCACTTCATGGCATCAGCAATAGTGTCTGGGTTAGGTGACTGTATATGAGATAGATCCACAGGTGGGTCAGTCTCTGGATGGCCTTTACTTCAGTCTCTGCTCTATACTTTGTCTCAATATAGCTACCATGTGTATTTTGTTCCCTTGTCTAAGAAGGAATGAAGCACCCATACTTTGGTCTTCCTTCTTCTTGAGCTTCATATGCTCTGCGAATTGTATCTTGGGTATTCAGTGCTTTTGGGCCAATCTCCACTTATCAGTGAGTACATACCTAATAGCCATAAATAATATAAAATGTTTTGCTGTAACTCTAACCAATCAAGTGAAAAATACATGACAAGAACCTCAAATACCCTAAGAGAGATATTGAAGAAGATATAAGAAGATGGAAAGATTTTTCATGCTCAAGGATAGGTAGGATTAAAATAGTAAAAATGGAAAACTTACCATGGAAACATTCTACAGATTCAATGCAAACCCTATAAAAATTCCAACACATTTTTAACAGACCTTGAAAGAGCAATTTTCTACATCATATGGAATATCAAAAATCCCCAGATAGCCAAAACCATCCTAAACAATAAAAGAACTGTTTGGGGTATTTTATTTGCTGACTTCAAGCTGTACTATAGAGCAATAGTGATAAAAACTTCATTGTATTGGTACAGAAACAAACAAGTTGATCAATGAAATTGATTCAAAGATCCAGAAGTAAACTTACATACCTATGAGCACTTGATTTTTAACAAAGCAGTCAAACCAATACAATGGAAAAATTAAAACATCTTTAAGAAAGGCTGCTAGTCTAACTCAATGTCTGCATGTAGGAGAATGCAAATCCATATTTTTTAACTTGCACATAACTGAAGTCCAAGAGGATCTAATAGAAGAGAAAATGAGAAAAAGCCTTGAACACATTGATTCAGATCATAATATACTGCACAGTACACACTAATGGCTCAGATTTAAAGATCAGCAATTAATTTATTGAGTTTGATAGTAGATGTTCACCAAAATATAGCAACTGTTGATGACTGTTCTCTGAATTAGTACAAAACCACAATCATAGAGTAACTATGGCCAATTCACTAACTAGGTGCAAACCTGAAAGGTCAGTACACATTATATGTCAAAATGTAATGGAATCAATGAGATATTGAAAATTCATTAGTAACTAAACAGATCTGTCAGTAGTGAGGTCTGCAAATGGAGAGGGTCATGGGTTGTGAAAGAACAGAAAGGAAAGTTTTGGAGATAAGCAATATATATATATATATCTGCATACTTTGATTCATAAAATAACTCATTGTATTTCCAGACATGTTTATCTCAAGTAATTAGAGATGCACACACATAATTAAATACAGGCTGAAGAAGTTGTAGACACAAACCATTTCATTGAAGACAAGATAATAGATGTGATAACAACTAGATTTCATCTCTAAGGAAGTATTTGGTTTGTTTATCTATTCACATAAGCAGCAGTGCTCCTAATGCGTCAGATTGTGCTTTACCTTCTGCAAAGAATTCCCTTAGCTCCTTCACAATGGCTGCCATAATGTTTGAAACAAAACAGACAGCTTAAATTGCCATGCAAGGATCAACCCCTGATTCTATACCTGATTTCCAAGCAATGTCCCCCTGGGATATTTGAGTGCCATGTGGTTTTATTTATTTCCAGAAGCAATTAGTCTAGAAATTTTATACAACTGAGAAAGCAATTATCTGGTACATGAAGAACAATATTTTTGGCAAACTAGTTGTGAAATAATGTAAAATATTAATAACAGAAAATATAAGTATAGTGTATAACGTCTCATAAAATTTTCTATCTCTTTATACATTTGTTCATATTAGAAATTATATTTTACTTATCAACATTAAATAATCTTACATCCTTTTAAACCTTAAATATCACTTATAATTGTTCAAGTGTTTCAATGCAATTATGTTATTCACTCAAAATATTACCAATAAATGTATTATTATAATTTATTTGATGAACTTTGCAGTAATATAGAAAGTAAATTAACTGATTGTAGAAAATGTGATTTGAAAATTTTGTACTTCAAATTAAAATATGATTTTAATAACTCATATGTAAATATTTAAGTATTTAACCAGAAATACTATATTGAAATAGAACAAATGGTGGAAATTTTTCTCAGATTATTTACAGAAATATAAATTATGATGAGAATAAATTAATTGTTCAATGCTATATAAATATAGAATCTTACACAACTCTGGTGCTAAGTATCATCAATACATAGTTTGATGATTTGAAAATTTTTATGCAGTGTAGCTTTTATTTTGATCTTTCTAATATTTCACTGTCCCTGTGATTCCAATCACCATCTGCATATTAAGCTTAGATTTAACTGGTTACTGGCAACATAAAATATTTTGATGTGAGCATACTATGACAGTAATAGAGAAACAATTTTGCATCTACTGATAACATAAGAATTTATTAAATAAATATAAGTTCACAAGATAAGGGGTTTTTAAAGCAATTTCTGAGACAACTCTGCTTTGCTTGACAATTCTGGCTTAGGAATCCTTAGATTCCATTTTAATTTTTATTGGAATTTCATTGGATCTGCAGATTAGTTTTTATAAGATTTCCATTTTTCCTATGTTAATCCTACTTATAAAGGAACATGGGAGGTCTTTTCATCTTCATATATCTTCTTCAATTTCTTTCTTCAAATATTTGAAGTCCTTGTCATGCAGGCCTGAATGATTTTGTTTCCCTAATTTCATTTCAGACTTATTTCTAGAAGGGCTCCTGTACTTTTGAGTTGACTTGTATCTAGCCACTTGAATGAAAGTGTTTATCAGTTGTAGGAGTTCCCTGCTAGATTTTTGGGTGGATCACTTATGGATACTATCATATCATCTGTAAACAGCAATACTTTGACTTTCTCCTTTCCAATTTGTATACACTTGACCTCCTTTAGTTTTCTATTGCTTTAGTTTTCTATTTCTCTAGTTCAAACTTAACTACTATAATGAATATATACAGAAATAGTGGATAGACTTGTCTTACACTCGATTTTAGTGGAATTCTGTAAACTTTCAGTTTATTTTGCTGTTGGCTATCACCTCTTTGTATATTACCTTTATTGTGCCTTGTATCACTGATCCCTCCAGGAATTTTATCATGAAGAGGTGTTGGATTTTTTCAAAGATGGGATGATCCTCTCATTTTGTCTTTCAGTTTGTTTATATGTTGCCTTTTATAGATGGATTTTCATATGTTGAACCATCCTTGCATCTCTGGGATGAAGCCTACTTTATTGTGGTAGATTGTGAGGTCTAATATTTAGTTTGCAAGTACTTTGTTGACTATTTTACATCAATCTTTATTAGAAAAATTGGTCTGACATTTTCTTTTTTGTTGTTGTTGAGTCTTTGTGAGGTTTAGGTGTCCAGGTCACTGTGGACTTGTAAAATCAATTTGGCAATGTTCTTTCAGTTCCTATTTTGTAGAATAATATGAGGAGTAATGGTGTTCTAGTCTAGTAGTAGTAGTAGAATTCTACCAGACTCTTCTTTGACAGTCTGGTAGAATTCAGTCATAAAATTGTCTGGCTCTGGGCATTTTTATGGTTGGAGACTTTTAATGACTGTTTCTATTTCCATAGGTGATATAGGTTTATTTAAATTGTTTACCTGTTCTTGATATAACTTTCATAATTATATCTGTTAAGAAAATTGTCAATTTCATTTAGAGTTTCCAATTTAGGGGAGTAAAATTTTGAAGTTAGACCTGATGATCTTTTGGATTCTCTGTTGTCTAATGTTCTGTCCCCCTTTTAATTTCTGATTAACTTCTATTAATTGATTTAACTTTTGTTAATTTGGATACTGTCTCTCTCTTGTAACTGTGGGCTCCTCCACACTTGCACCAATTACCAAAATAATGACTCTGAGACTTAATTATACATGATATAAATGCCTAGGCTACAACTTTGGGTTTATTCACTGACTAGCTCATACCTCTTTTAATTTATTTATTCTATTGTATAAGTGCGACATGGCTGGTTACCTGTTCTCAGTTTCACATGCCTGTCTCCTCAGAATTTAGGGTTAATATCCTCCTGCACCAGACTCTATCCCAGAGTTTCTCTTTCCCTACTAGAACTCTACCTCTTATTTCCTGCCTCAGTACATTGACCAATCAGTTTTTAATGACAGGTGATGCTTCTATAACATATACAATAGATTCTCTCTATACTCTATCCCTTTTAGTTAGTTTCACTGAGTATTTCTCTATCTCGTTAATTTTCTCAAAGAACTAACATTAAGTTTCATTTATTCTTTCCATTGTTAACTTTGTTTCTATTTTATTTCAGCCCTAAATTTGATTATTTCTTCTTGGGTATATTTGCTTTGGTTTGTTTGCTTGATTGTTTGTTTTGTTGTTGTTCTAAAGCTTTCTGGTGTGCTGTTAAGTCTCTAGTGTGAGATATCATTTCTTTTTTATTAGGGTACAATGAACTTTCCTCTTAACACTGCTGTCATCATGTTCCAAAATTTTGGGTATGTTGTGACTTCATTTTCATTGAATTCTAGAAAGTCTTAAATTTCTTTCTTCATTTGTTCCTTGATCCAATGGTCACTGAGTAGAGAGTTGCTCTGTTTCCACGAGTTGGTAGAATTTCTATTGTTTCATTTGTTGTCTAGCTTTTACCTATGGTGGTGTGGTAATATAGAGGGGGTTGTTTCAAATATTCAGTATCTGTTGAAACTTGTATTGTGACAGAATATATGGTTTATTTCTTAAAATGATTCCATGAGGTGATGAGAAGAAGGTATATTCTTTTGTGTTTGAGCAAAATGTTCTGTAGATATTTGTTAGGTCCATTTTATTTATAACCTCTGTTAATTTCATTATTTCTCTATTTAGTTTCTGTCTCAGTGAACTCTCTGTTGTGAAAGTGGGTTGTTAAAGTTGTCCAGTATCAATATTTGAGGTCTGACATGTAATATAATTTTAGCAATATTTCTTTTACTGATGCCTGCGCCCTTATATTTGGGGCATATATTCATAATAAATGTCATCTTGATGGATTTTTCCATTGAAAAGTATGAAATGCTGTTCTCTATTCCTTTCCATTAATTTTGGTTGAAAGTCTATCTTAATAGATATTAGAATGGCTACTTCAACTTGCTTCTTGGGTAGATGTACTTGGAAAACCTTTTCCAGCCCTTTACTCTGAATTGATGTCTATATTTGATTCTGCTGTAGTTCTCTTAAATGAAGGTGAATGGTGGATCATATTTTGCATCCATTCTGCTATCTTGTATCTTTTTTGTTGTTAGTGATTTGAACCCATTAATGGTGAGATTCTGCCGTAGTTCTCTTAAATGAAGGTGAATGGTGGATCATATCTTTGCATCCATTCTGCTATCTTATGTCTTTTTTGTTGTTAGTGATTTGAACCCATTAATGGTGAGATATATTAAAGACCAATGATGGTTAATTCCTGTTTTTTTGTTTGTTTGTTTGCTTTTTGATGTTGATGTAGGTAGTGTGTGTGTGTGTGTGTGTGTGTGTGTGTGTGCATGTGTTTTCTTCATTTTGGTTTTGCGGTATATAATTATATATTTCCTATGTTTTCTTCGGTGCAGTTAACCTCCTTGTGTTTTAGTTTTCCTTCTATTACCCTCTGTAGGGCTAGATTTGCTTATAAATATTGTTTAAATTTGTTATTTTGTTGTTGTTTTTCAAGGATCATCCTTTATTCCATCTATTGAGATTGAAGTTTTGCTGAGTATAGTAGTCTGTTGTTTCTTAGAGTGTGCAAAGCATCTGTTCTGGTGCTTCTCGCATTTAGAATCTATGTTGAGAATTTGGAGGTAATTCTGATAGGTCTGCCTATATGTTACTTAGCACTTTCCCTTGCATCTTTTGATATTATTTCTTTTTTTGGTACATTTGGACCTTATGAATTATGTACTTATGCTGGTTTTTAGCCATCTGGTTGTTTCTGGCACTGGAGGTCTCTTTGTCCATGGTGTCCACAGGACTCAAGTCCTGCAGGAAAGTTTGTGGTTCTGAAATTGGAATGCAGGTGATAGGATATAATTTACCATTCGGGAGTGTGTTTTCCAGAGACTTGTCTGGTAATGGTTTGAGGCAGGGGTCATAGGTGGTTGACCCTGGTGCTGGCTGGCCTCTAGGAATCCAGGTAGAGTTTTAGAAAAGATCAATCTACATTCTTGTCAAACCTAAGAACAGCAGATCATTCATTGCATCACCAATAATAGGCTGGCCCCTCCCCTATCAATCACTAATTATGAGATGGCCAGATAGTGAAAGCATTTTCTTAATCGAGTTTCTCCCTTTCAGATAACTGCAGCAAGGGTCAACTGTAGCAGGTCAACATAACAGTAGCCAGCACAATTGACCCCTTATCAACATGATGCACAAACATATAAGTTAGGCCATAATCTTCTATTTCTTGATCATCCCAAGATCATAGAATAATGTCAATATTACAATATAAACATTTCAAACTTTAACAGTTATAGTCTTTAAAAGTCAAACACTTAAAACTTAAGTCAATTTAAGATAGTCTCTTTTTAAAATTTAATCTTTTCAAATTATAACTCTTTTAACTGTGGGCTTCTGTATATAATATTCTAATATAAAAATAAAGTAACTGCTTCCTCCTTTCAAATGGGAAAAACCAGGACACAGTTAGAATCTGAACAAAGCAAAACCCAACTACAATAGTTTAAATAACACAGTGTTAGATGTCTGAAATTCCTTTAGGATTTTGTGGGTTATTCTAAAGGGTTGGTTGTCTCTGGTTCTGCCCTCTTCAGCACACACAGTTTGGATACACAGCTTCAAGTTTGCTCTTTCCACCACTGCTGCCATGCTTTTTGATCATTCCACAGTAATGGCATTCCCATATCACCTAGAGTCCCTTGATGCAACTGGTTTGAACTTTCACAAATAACTTAATATTGGATCTCTTTAGGGACTACAGACCTGCAACTCAGTGCCAAGAGTTAACTGCCTTCTATGACCCTTTCATTCTTTCTAAAACATTATCACCTGGGTGACTCTTATACTACCAATTGAGCTGCCAGCATGAAATACAACCTTGGCTTCTTTGGTAACATATTCCAGTGTGTTGACCCTGAGGAAACACTTCCAAGAAGAATTCACCTCAATGATACTGATCCCTTCTTGATCACAGATGATTCTTAAGGTGTAGCTAATAAATAATCACTAATCCAGCAAAGTAAAGGTTTTGTTTTAGTAGTTCTAGGTTCTTGAGAATTGCAGCCAACTCTTCAGCTCCAGCTAACCAGAGTTGTCACACAAAATACTCAGTCTTTTTTCTTCCCTCTAAAACTGTATAATCCAGGATTCCATAGTCTCTACTAATCTCAACATTCTTACCTTCCGAGTAACTAATGAACAGCCCACTAATCACCCAATATTCCAGTCCAAATTTCCAAAGTCTTTCCACCGTCCTCCTAGAAAAATCATGCTCAGGTCCATACCACAAATATCCATCTATACAGGTATCAACTTCTGTCTAAGTTAGGGTAACTACATGTGGGATGAAACACCACGGCCAAAGCAACTTGAGAAGAAAAGGGTTTATTTCGGCTTACCATCCCTGGCACAACATTCCATCACTGAAAGAAGTTAGTGCAAGAACTCAAATCAGGGCGGGAACCTGTAGGCAGGTTCTGACCAGAAGCTGTGGAGGAGTAGTGCTTATTGGCTAGCTCTTCACAGATCAGTAAACATTCATTCGTATAGAAACTATGACCTACTTTCTTACAAAAATCCATGGATTGCATGACCCACAAAGGCCAAGTCCTCTCTGTTAAGAAAATGCTTAACAGCCAGATCTTACAGAGAGATTTTCTGAGTTGAGGCTCCCTCCTTTCCGATAACTATAACTTTAGTCAAGTTAACATAAAGCCGAACAGAAACATCAACAAGAATCACAATTATTGGCTAGTTTTCATACTCAAAGTAGATGCTATGCAGGTTGCTATGGGAGAAAAGGTATTGATGCTCTCACTCGGCTATGAACACTAAGTACTGTAATACCAAACTGCAAGACCTAATGTGTCCACTTGTTCATGCATGGCATGATTTTTACAGGGACAGCCAATTTGTCAAATTGGATTTGCTGCCCTCTACGAGAACCCATGCCTGGTATTATAAACACAGTGAAAACCTTATGGACATTATAAGCACAAGAAGAGAACTCACTATTGGGTTAAATTGTATGACCTCAAACTGGCTTCAAAGAGTCTGTGTTTATAACTATAGACAAACATTGCTTTCAGTGTTTAATAGAGAAGGAGTTTCCTGCAGTAAAATGGAGATACCCAATGCTTACATAAGACTTGAGAATATACAGCTGTCCCTCATTAGAGTTCAGTTTCAAACATGGCTGTTTCCTTCCATGAAGTAACTTTACTTTCAGTTTTTGGTATTAAAGTGTGTACTAAGAGCATGTCTGTATTCAAGACAGATTGTACTCTAATTCAGTGCATGTCTACATTGCAGACTGATCATATCTTTGAATGTTATCCAGTGCCATGTGTTTCTGGTTTAAAATCCCTCTATACTCTACTGGCTTTATCACATTACCTTACATTTTGCTATCACAGACCTAACTAACTACAGTGTTCCTCCAAGATTGTACTGATAAATAAATACTTTGAGGATAAAGTCCCAAATAAAACAGTAGACTGTTAATAAGTGTAAGAACAATTTTAAAACTCTTAGAGTTTGTCTAAGTTCTGAATTTCATGAAATGATTGTGTAAACATCCTGCCATGATAAAAAACAATACTTAATTTAAACAATATATTAAGGAAGATATGAATTTAAATTCAATACTTCAGAATTTTCAGTTCATAATTGTCTGTGTTGGACCTGTGACAACACATTATAGTAGGTTGATATGGCAATGGAAAATCACTCACCTCATACCTTGGAAGCATAAGAGAAAGGATTGAAATAAGATTATGAATCCTATTTGGAAGAATTTGGTAACAATTATCTGATGTCATTTCATAAGCCTTCCCTCTTTTAGTTTTTAAATACTTTTGATTAATACCCTCTTGAAAAGTAAATGTTTAATGTTAATTTTAATATCAAAGAACAAAAATCAATTATAACAAAGTTATAGCACTAATTTTCATACAAATATAAATGAATTTAAAGATGATAGCTCCTTTTATTTTTTATTTTTTGTAAATGCTAGTCACATTTTGTCCGCAGACACTGGGCTATGTGAACAAAAAGTTTTAACTAATTAGAAAGGAGAATTGCATTAGGAAGATTGAAAAGCAGTCACTAGTAACTTGTGCTATTCAATACACAGAGAACTAAAACTAGTATTTTACCTACTATAAGGAAAATTTCAGTTATATGTGGTCATTTAATTTATGTCATATGTTACTCTCTTTAGATTTGTTAAGCTTTTTCTTACCTTAAATTATAATGTGTGTAACAATGTCTTTTAAGAACGTGTCTTGTCCCAGTCTAAATGCATCTTTGGGCTCTATTCTTGACCATGACTCTCAAACTGGGTGCACATAGACATGGCATCAGCTTTGCAATACCACTTACAATACCACCTACAATCATACAATACAAATTGATATTGTGACCTTACCTATTCCTGAGAGAAGAAAGTATGTCACCTTATAACTTTATATAGATAAACTGTGGCTGCACAAGTTCATAGATATGGTATTATCACATCACGTCAGAAAAACTATGTTCAGCATCTTGATAGACACATCAGAAGAAGTAAAGGGTAAAACAGCCTCAGCTTGCCCACATAATGAAAATGGTACTGAATACATTGATGAAAACATCCTGCAACATCCTGTCAACTGCCAAATCAGTGAGTTGTTCCAGAGACTGAAAGATAACAAAAAAAATCAGTGAATTACCTAAGGGCATTGCTAAGATCAGTGCACTCTTGTTGACCATGTGGCTTCTTGCATTCTCTGTTCCTTCTTTTCTGGCAATCTGAACCTGCAATCTATCACTCCTGCTCTATAATCTGGACTGTGTCTTGACATTTACTTTTTTTTCAAGTGTGTAAAATATGCAGTTCAACTATTATTCTACCAGACGACTTATAGAGAAAGGATCTCTCCTGCAGATTTACCATGGATTTGTTATCTTCCTGTTCCCCATTAAACTATATTTGTATCTGTAATCAGCTTTTCTGGTACTATTTGCTGCTCTGTGGATTGTCCTAAGGCTTCATAATACTTTGTAACCATTTAAAAATCTATGCAAGTATACTTGTATGTATGTGTGTCTGAATATATGTATGAACATATATGTACATGGATATATTTTTTACATATGAACTTGCTGTATGATGTAGAAAATGTTATTTAAGAGTTTATACTAACAATTAATATTGAATAAGGAACCTGTGATTGCCTCATATACAGCAACATGGAGGTGTACTAAAGAGCAGGTAGTTTCCTCTGTAATTCTTGCACTATGTGAATTTATTTAATTCATAAAATTCTGACTGTGGGAAAGGACTGATATTTTTCTAAAATAATAAGCTCATTACTAGTAGAAGTTTTCTTGTGACACTTCTAGTTACAATTTAAATCAGTTTTCATGACATCATGTAGAACAAAATATTAAGCATATACATATTAATTTCAATGCTTTTCATATATGTTATTATTTTATTCTATTTTCTATTTATATGAGTCAAAAAATTTAAAGAAAACTTAAACATGTAATGTCAAAGAGGCATATTTCATAGAGGCAGTATTAAAATTACAGATTGTATTATTGGTAGAATGCTTGACTAACATGTACAGGTCACTGAGACAACAGCCAACAGAAGAACAAAATAAAAGAGAGAAAATGGAAAGAAGAAGAAAAGAAGGAATAAAGTAGAGTAGGAAGGGCATAAAAAGGAGAGATGGAAGAGAGGAAGAAAGAGACAGGGGCAACAGGAAAAAGGAAAAGAAGATGTGTCACTTGCTTAGTATTATATTCAGCAATTTTGAACTAAAATATATGCAATTTTTCATTGCAATTAGTTGAGTTATCTAATATTAATCCTCATTTTATTTTCTGTCATTAATTTGAAATTATGACACTAGTAGACTTTCATATATTTCTGTGTAAATCCATGATATGTCAGAGACCAAATATTATTCATTGGCTGTACTTAAGAAAAACATTTATTCTTTGACCTAGTAAATATTTTCATTTACTTTGTGTAAAAAAGTAACTGTGTAAAATACATAATATATATTAGATAAGCTAGTACATTAATATAAGAAAACATTTGGAAAAAACAGTTGTGATTTTATACAGTCAGATATACATTCCTATTGAGTTAATGCTTCTCAAATGACATTAAAATAATCTATAAATAATTGGACGGCTTGTCTGGTCTCAGTCTGAGAGGAGCACCTAGCCTTTCAGAAACTTAATGTGCCTGGGTTAGGGGTTTCCTAGGAGGCTCCACCCACTCGTAAAGAAGGGGTTGGTGATGGGGAAAGGATTGTAATGGGGTAACCAGGAGTTAGTGGGATAAAGAGTGGACAAGTAAAATGACAAAAACTAAAAGAAAAATATCATATTTCTTGCTATTATAAATGAATCTATTAATAAGAAGCTCACCAAGCATTGTACTAGAATATACAATATCATAAATCAAGTTTACTTGTATTATGAACAAGTTTGGTATTATTTGTTAATGTCCAATTGTTTCCTAAGCTTTTTAGTTGTTATTTTTCAATTGATAAGATTATGGATATAGTTTTTTTTTTTATTTAGGAACTTTTAAACAATTTATCTTTTTATTGTACTAAAATAACTGTCATTTTTTTCAGAATTAATACTTTTGTGTTAAGTGTGCTATCCCATAATAAGACATTTACTAGCCTTGCCTGAGATTTTCTTTGACTATATTTCATTTTAATTATAATAATCAATGCACTTAAAGTTTGATTCATTTGTAAGCAGCACATAATTAATATGAGTGCTTTATAGTTTACGGCTTGACTGAATTTGAACTGGGAGTTAACACATCTCTTTGCAGTGATTTATTTTACATTTACAATATTTTTAACTCTCTGGTATTATGCCATCTCATCATTGAAACTCATCATATTTATTGTTTATTCATTTTGCCTTCATTTATTTAGATTGTTCCTCTCTGGATTTTCCAATGATGATGGCGTTACAAGTCATTAAGTATACCAAGATCTCACAAGTTCTCATTCTCCTATCTGTATTCATCATCCCATAGTTGTGGATGCAATAACTTCAGATATTAACATTAATACTAGTTGAGAATCCACCTCTGTTACATTGAAATTCATAGTTATTACTGCCTATCTCTGTCTTCTTCACTTTTCCTCTTTTAGAAATGTAAAAACATAGCTCAGATCTTAACCACTTAATTCATGAAGTTCATTTTTTCTTACTCTAGATCTCTTCTGAGAACAAAAGGTCATCCCAGCCAGCTTTATGATCTTTATGGTGACTTTGCATCTCAGGCAAATTCCAAGTATTCATTTCTACATGGTTTTATTTTTCATTTATTTTCCACATTTGTATGCCAGAATTTTTTATAACAGTGGACCAAATTGAAGTCCAGAAAATGCCATCAGCTCATATAGTTGGTCTGAATGAAGGAAATAACTGAGTACTTGATCAAAACATAACCTGTCTTGTTGCCATAAAAGATCAAGGCAGTTCAAATTATTAGATGGATCTCAAGTTAAACAGCTTGCTACCTATTTCATAGAAGGCCTTGTCTGCTCCTTATGCACTTTAACACACCAGTATCACTGGTCATTGAATTCTAATTTGTCATGCTGTCTGTATATATAAATATATTCTGTAATGTTTAATTATTATATCAAAGGTTTAAGGATCTTCAGAAGACAAATATTATATCTTGATATTTAAATGTGCAATATGTTGACTGAATTTTAAGAATTGAGAGCTAGGCTATAAATTATTATATTCTGGTAATGATTATGGTAGTTATTTGTATAGAATTATCTTCTATAATTTCCATATAAACTCTATTATACATATGAAATTTGTATGCACTGTGAAATTATATCTTAATTCAAATCACATTATTGGTGTACGGTTTTCTTCTTTTTCCTTTGTCTCAGAGCAATATATAGCTGATTCAGAGATAAATTAGGATTCCATAGGTCGCTGTTCTTAGTTAAGTCTTCCTAAGATTGTAGTAACTATCAAGAAAGAGGAGAAATGAAATATTCATCTCTATATACATGAAAGTATAGTGTGGAAGTTCAGATTTAAATACTAAAAGGCAAATTAATACAGTTCAACTTAAGTACATTGTGAGAAGGTCTTAGCAAATTGTTAGACAAGGAATCCTGAAGAGTATAGTCAATCATTCTTTAAACAACTGAACCTGGAGAACTTGTCTGACATAATAGATTTTCACATCTTCAATTTATTGATGAAGTTCAACCTCTAGTGAAAACTTTGACTAATAAACCATGATTAACTGTGATCAGTTATAACTCTGGACACAGCAACAACTACCCATTCTTAACTCCAGCTATGTTGCTATTCACATGTTTTAATAGTAGCTGGCATGCACTTTTCATCAGGTAGGGCAGGAAAAATGATCTTGCCCTCAGAAATATCTGGATCTGTGCCTGGGTTAACGAATGCTGCTTTGGATCACAGTGGCACAGAGTTGCAGATGGTCTTTGATATTCCTTCCACATTGTAACAAGTCTTTCTCTCTGTAGCTGAAGTGATTTCCAGCTTTAAATGCTAGCTAGATTTTTTTTAAAGATTTGCTATTATTTCTAAGTCAAAGAGTCATATAGAAAAGGTGAAAATATTCAAAATCAACTCCTTCAATGCCAGAAATTAGAAAAGTCCAAAAAATTCTCAGAGATAATAGTGAAGGACTGAGAAAACTTCATAGTGATGTTAGTATAAGATACCTTCAGCAATAGATTAATTAGATAGATTAATAAAGCAGCAAACCCTGAGGTAGAAAAAGACCCTAATTTCCAGAGACACCATACTAGAATCAAATATTTAGGGTTAAAACAAAGTTAACATATAAATGTAGGTGAATATTTTGTGTGTGTGTATGTGTGTGTATATATATATATATATATATATATATTTATATGTATATATATATATATTTATATGTATATGTATATATAATTTTTGCATGTCTAGTGATCATTTATTAGCTAGATCTCACAGCTTAAGTTAATAATATACCATTAAGACACTTAAGTTGTAAGACTGCTATCTTATTGCCTACTCAAGACCTCTCTGTTTAACCTGCCTGTTAGTAAACAATGTAATAAAGGACTTTGTTTTGGAATACCCATATTACCAAGAATTAGAACCTAAACCTTTGGCTAGCTATAATCTTATATCATGTACAATTCCTTGCTCACACCAAGATAATGCAAAAGTATTACTTGCTGAAAACATCAAGCACAGAAGTGGAAAACAACTTCTAACAATCTACCTTAAAGGTTGAAAGCAACCATTTGTGAATACTGGTTGATAAACAATGATGTTTGTTGTCTGGATCAGTTGGAATATATTGGAGCCGAGGACTTAAATACTTGTAAAACTCTGCTAACAAATCCTGTCAAGTGTTCTATTTCTTCCTCACATATATTTTTCTTGGCTGTTCAATAAAGATAGAGTGAGTTCTTGTGATAGACACATGTAAGACAAACTCAAGTTCTAAAACAGAAATACACAGGGACAGATGCAGTCTCAGGAGCACCGATTCAGACTAATGCCACAGACTGAGCAGAAGGCATAGGGAGTAAAAAGTAGAGAATTCAAATCTGTGCTCACTATTGGTTAAAGAACTCTTTGGGGAAGCGCTTTAATTTCTTTAATGTGACACAAGCACGTGAATTGTGACACAACAATGCAAATAATATGTGAAGATAAATATAGCTTTAGAAACTTGATAATAAAAGATGGTCTTTGACTTCTGTGATGTTAAAAATGGTATCGTTTGTGGCATAAGTACTAAATCCGACTGAGCATAAAGATTTTGGTGGTACCATAATGAAAAAGAAGGCTAAAATCTTAGAATGTGCATTTTGCTGTCACTTACATTGATTAGTAAAATGATTAATAATCAAATAAGGTTTAATTTTTGTATATTGTAATATTTACTTAATTGTAGAACTGCTATCACTTTTACACTTTTCATGATTTAACAAGTTGGAAATCTAGAATACCTTTTGGCTATTTTAATTAGTTTTGCAATGTTCATGTTAACTTTTGGTAAAAGCAATTGCTTGATGTCAGATGCACAATGACATGGACATGCTTACTGATCTGCTAGTCCATCACTTTTCTCTGTGAAGTAACAATGGAAATTATGGAGAGCCTTTTCTTTGTCTAATAAAACTTCTGATTTCATTTGACCCTTTGATTTTTATTGTTGAACTAGTAAATGTTGGCTTGAGATGAGAATGTGTTCAAAGGTGTTTCAATTTCTCAGAAGTTATAAATACTGATGATGTATGAACTCAGAATAGTAAACTTTGCTCAGTATTTATAGATGACCATTTTATTTTCATAGTTTTATATTTTATATATATACATATTTTACACTGCTTTGTTTCAGTATCATCTATGAGTTCAATACAGCATTGTTTAGCGTCTCTAAAGTTTGTTATATTTTGAATTACAAAATTATGTGGATGGAAAATGATCTCTCATGTGTTTATCCCTGTCTCTATTGTATAATTTAAATATTAATGAAAAACCAAATCAAATATTTATTTTTGAATATTATTAATATTATAAATATCTTTAACTTTATATGTTTCTAAAATGATCTTTGAATGTATTAGAATATGTCAAGCTTGGGTTTATTAAACTATAGTTAATGGTATAGATGATTTTGTCTTTCAATAAATAATTTCATATGAATCTAGATTTTTGTATTTTGCAATTACACCACGTTCGAGGTTCTCTTCAGCTAATTTGTAATATACATAAATGATAATCTTTATAACTCTTTCTTGATAATTTTGTTGTTATTATATAACCTCTTTCTAATTTTTCTTTACTGTTTAATTTGCATGACATTGGCATAGACTCTTTAGCCTTCTTTAGCTTATTCTTTCTATGGTACTATGAATTTTATGCATTTATTTTGAAATTTCTTATGTGGTTTATGTGGTTTTATTTAAAGAGTGTATCTTTGAGACAACATATAGTAGAATGTGTTTAATGTTTTTAAATATGTCTAATCTGTATTGATTAGAAGCTTAATTTGTTTTATTTTTGTTGTTTTGTTTTGGGAAAAGGTTTCTGTTTGTTGATGTTTCTGTATCCATCGCTCACCATCACTAACTCTCTATCTCAGTATCTATCTCTATCTCTCTATTTATCTCTATTCAAATCTATTTATCTCTCTTTGTCCCTGTCTGTCTGTCTGTCTGTGTCTGTTTCTCCCTCTGTCTCTGTGTGTATGTGTGTATGGTATAATTTTTTTTATTCTAATCCTCAGGTTCCTTGAATTGTTATACTTAACTGTATGACAAGGGTTGTGAAGAATTTTTCCTTAGATGCTTTATCTTTAATTTCTTAGAAGGAAAGAGGACCTCAGATTTAAGAAATATCCAAAAATAGGTTTGTTTGTTTGTTTGTTTGTTTTGCTTCTTATTTGTTTCATTTAACAGATCTCAATGTCATACAGGTATAATCACTAGGAATTACATAAGTATAATGTTTAAAGCAGAACACATTACACAATGATGAAGATACAGAAAGTTTTACCATTTCTATATAACTACGTAATTATTTAGGAAGCAATAATTAGTCTTTGCTAAAATATTTCATTTTTTATATGCCAATAGTTTTTGAATGAGGCTTTCTGTACTTGAGTCTGAGTCACACAGTAATACAATATGATATTACCTATGGATAAAGATTTACTTATGGATTTACCTATGGAGAGAGAACATGAACATTAAAAATATATGAAGAGAATGTTGACCAGTATGTATATAAATACTACTTTTCTTTAATTTAGTAGAAATCTGAGAAAGCTAATCATATATCAAGTGTAGAAACAAACCAACAAAAGGAAAATAATTGGTGAAAATTTTATTTTATGATTATTAAAATCATATAGTTTATAGTATATGATTACTATTTTTTCTTTTCACACAGAGACAGGAAGCAACACACTTGCATACATTTAAAATAATCTGACTGTCACCTATCCTGAGTTTCTCAGTATCTGCTTGGGCAGATGCTTTTCAGTGACCAGGCATATGCTAGTATCTTTAGCTGCCCCAGTTACTGAGTCACTCTCTATATCCAACTGCCAACATCCACAGATGGCTTCAGTTTCATAAACCAGGTATTGATTTTGTATAACTAAAGATAATGTACTGAGGATAACTTCTTGGTCATAAAATCTTTATGGTATGAACTCATAAATCTCTATCACATTTTAAAAATCCACTATTAGAGACATTTCTCAAAACTTAAAATGCTATATTTCTGCACTGACCTTCCATAATTATATGTTAAATGTATTTTATATGCCAATGAGATGATTATTTTATGAAACTTTCGGTTGAATCAAGATAAAGTGAAAATCTGTAATTCAATTACAGTAACATACTATAAAACTCAGATTTAGTAACATATGAAACTATCCTAATGTATCAAATGAAATCAATCTCTGTATCTAATCACTATTGTTTATTTAGTTTTTAATGAAATTCCATAGATACACAATCTATGCTTTAAAAATATTTAGAATGTTTTATTTTGGTTAGTCATGCTCTGCAAATACTCAATTAAGTCTTTTACCCCATTCTACATATACTTTTTCTTTTTTAATATTTTTTAATTTTTATTTATTTTTTATTGGATATTTTCTTTCTTTACATTTCAAATGTAATCCAGTTTCCCGGATTCTCCCCCACAAGAAACACCCTATCTCATCCTAATTCCCCTGCTTCTATGATGGTGTTCCCCAACCAACCCACCCACTCATGACTCAGCACCCTAGAATTCCTCTACACTGCAGCATCCATCTAGACTTCACAGGAGCAAGGACCTCTTCTCCCAGTGATGCCTGACATGGCCATCCTCTGCTACATATGCTTCTTGAGCCATGGGTTTCTCCATGTGTACTCTTTGGTTGGTGACTTAGTCCCTAGGGGCTGTGAGGGGTCTGGTTGGTGGATAATATTGTTCTTCCTATGGGGTTGCAAACCCCTTCAGTTCGTTCAGTCCTTTCTCTAACTCCTCCATTGGGGACTCCATGCTCAGTACAATGATTGGCTGTGAGCATCTACCTCTGTATTAGTCAGGCTCTGGCAGAGCCTCAAAAGGAGACAGCTATATCAGGCTTCTTTCTGCAATCACTTCTCGGCATCTGCAACAGTGCCTGGGTTTAGTGACTGTATGCAGGATGAATCTCAGGTATGGCAGTCTCTGGATTGCCTGCTCCATACTTTGTTTCTGTATTTTGTCCATGAGTGAGTATTTTGTTCCTATTTCTAAGAAGAACTGAAGCACCCACTCTATGGTCTTCTTTCTTGAGCTTCACGTGGTCTATGAATAGAATCTTGTATATTCTGAGCTTTTGGATTAATATCTACTTATCAGTAAGTGCATACCCGTGTGTGTGTTTTTGTGATTGGGTTTCCTCACTCAGGATGATATTTTCTAGTTCCATCATTTGCCTAAAAATTTCAGGAATTCATTGTTTTTAATAGCCGAGTGTGTAAATGTACCACATTTTCTGTATCCATTCCTCTGTTGAAGGACATCTGGTTTTTTCTAGCTTCTAGCTATTTTAAATTAGACTGCTATGAACACAGTGGAGCATGTGTCCATGTTATATGTTGGAGAATCATTTGAGTATATGCCCAGGAGTGGTATAGCTGGTTCCTCAGGTAATACTATGTCCAATTTTCTGAGGAACTGCCAGTCTCTTTTCCAGTGTGGTTGTACCAGCTTACAATCCCACCAACAGTGGATGAGTGTTTCTCTTTCTCCACATCCTTGCCAGCATCTGCTGTCACCTGAAGATTTGTACTTAGTCATTTTGACTGGTGTGAAGTGGAATCTCAGGGTTATTTTGATTTACATTTCCCTCATGACTAAGGATGTTGAACATTTCTTTGGGTGTTTCTCAGCCATTTGATACTCCTCAGGTGACAAATCTTTGTTTAGCTCTATGCTACATTTTTCCTTAGGGTTATTTGATTCTCTGGAGTCTAACTTCTTGATATATATATATATATATATATATATATATATTAGATATTAGATATTATCCCTTTTTCTGATGTAGGATTGGTAAAGATCTTTTCCTAATCTGTTGATTGCTGTACTGTGCTGGTTTTGTGTGTCAAGTTGACACAAGCTGAAGTTATCACAGAGAACAGAGCTTTAGTTGAGAAAATGCTTCCAGGAGATTCAGATGTAAGGCATTTTCTCAATTAGTGATCAAGGGGGCAGGGCCCCTTGTTGGTGGTACCATCCCTGGGCTGGTAGTCTTGGGTTCTATAAGAAAGCAAGCTGAGCAAGCCTGGGGAAGCAAGTCAATAAATAACATTCCTCCCATCCCTCTGCATTAGCTCCTTCTTCCTGACTTCCTTGAGTTCCAGTCCTGACATCCTTTAGTGATGAACAGCAATGTGGAAATGTGAGCTGAATAAACAATTTCCTTCCCAGCTGGCTTCTTGGTCATGATGTTTGTGCAGGAATAGAAACCATGACTAAGACAGTTGCCATTTTGTCCTATTGGCAGTGTCTTTTGCCTTACAGAAGCTTTGCAATTTTATGAGGTCCCATTTGTTGATTCTTGATCTTAGAGCATAAGCCATTGGTGTTCTGTTCAGAAAATTTTCCCCTGTGGCCATGTATTTGTGGCTTTTCCCCCTTATTCCTCTATAAGCTTAATGTATCAGGTTTTATGTGGAGGTCCTTGATCTACTTGGACTTGAGCTTCATACAAGGAAATAAGAATAGTTTGATTTGCGTTCTTCTACATGTGGTCCTCCAGTTGAACCAGTACCATTTTTAAAAAATGCTGTCTTTTTTTCCACTGAATGGTTTTAGCTTCTTTGTCAAATATCAACTGACCATAAGTATGTAGGTTCATTTCTAGGTCTTCAGTTCTATTACTGTTTGTCTCTGTACCAATACCATACAGTTTTTATCACTATTGCTCTGTGATATAGCATGATACCAGGGATGGTAATTCCCCCAAAAGTTCTTTCATTGTTGAGAATAGTTTTTACTATCCTGGGTTTTTTTGTTATTCCAAATGAATTTGCAAATTGTTCTTTCTAACTTTATGAAGAATTGACTTGCAATTTTAATTTGTATTGCATTGAATCTGTAGATTGTTTCAGCAAGGTAGCCATTTTTACTACATCAATCCTGCCATTTCATGAGTATGGGAGATCTTTCCATCTCCTGAGATCTTCGATTTCTTTCTTCAGAGATTTGAACATCTTATATATCTTTCATTTGTTTGGTTAGAGTCACACCAAGGTATGTAATATTATTTGTGACTATTATGAAGGGCGTTGCTTCCCTAATTTCTTTCTCAGCCTGTTTATCCTTTGAATAAAAAGGTGACATGAATACTCACTTTTAAATTCAAGTCATATGTTTGATTCTTTTACACATTCTATAAATAATCCAAAACACTAATTTTAGTATGTTAGGATCTATTATATTTTAAATACTGTTTTTTTGGAGTGTTCCACTATCAATATTTTTTTCTCTGAGCCAAGTTCATTATTTTAATATTTAGTGAGGACTCAGATATGTATAATATTTATTTTGATAATACACAAAAATTCTGTTATTATTTAATAGATGCCACTATAGGGACAACAGATAGAAAAATCATTTTTTCTTATATTTTTCCAAATGGAGAAAATGAAACAGGGTGGTAGTACTTCAATGCATCAAAGTCAAGTAAATATTAATATATGATTGTTTCCAATGAAATGTTACCTGTAGTATTGTTACTGGGATTTCATAGGTCTATTGAATTTGACTATTGAATTAGTCAATAATCATGTTGACTAGAAGATTATGTTTGCTATGGCTGTTTGAAGTATACATGACTGTTTGCATAGAAAATAATACTCCACACAGAATTTTATCAGATCACATCATAGTACAGCACTCCTTGTGGCCTACCTTATGCATAAAATGATTAAAATAAAACAGTGTTTTGTTTTTTTTTTATGTAACAATTAGGGTCACTGTCAACCACATTTCTCTTGTGAAGTTCAGAAAAGAATTCCTTGGTAAGTGGTTGTATTCTGTTATTGCAAATAACAGAGCTGGTTTGATCAATATAAAACTGACAGCAAAATCACAAATGACACTGCCATGCCCTCATTTGGAGCCATTTGCCTTCAAGTGTGTAACATTACTACTTCCTGGTAAGCAGTTATTCGAAAACACAAAAACAAATGTCTTGAAAGGTGATAACATTACCCATCAAGTACCAGAATTATCATATGTTGCCGGCTGTGGTAAAAACATTTTCACATTTTACACACTATTAACCAAGAGTAATATTACCTGTAACAAATTTGTGGACAAATTTACAGGAGCGAGTTCTATATGTTCATGAAAATCTCTGTGAATGTTCAGTTTTGTGTAAATTTGATAAACAATATTATACTAAATAGACAAGCATGTAATACTCAAACCTTTCTATAATTAGCCATATCTCGGTTTACTTTACTCTTTTACTCTGTTATCAAACTTAAGGGATGGCCAGGAAGAGCTCTGGATTTTCTTCTAGAAGAACACAGTTCTATTGTCAGCAACCACACAGTGGCCAGTAACCAATTTAATGCCCGGTCAAGAGGCTCAGACTAACTTTTGTGGATATCAGACAAAAAGATAATGTATAGACATAAATGCAGGCAAGTTTTCCATACATGTAAAATAAGGTATTTCTTTAAAAAGTTCAATGAATTAATATTGTTGAAGATCCTGAAGAAAATAAACATAGTGAACTTTTGGAAAAGCAAGCATTTATTTGCAATTATATATATATATATATATATATATATATATATAGAGAGAGAGAGAGAGAGAGAGAGAGGAAGTTAAGAACACTTTCTATTAAGAATGAATATGACTTTTTAGGAAGAGATTAAAGTATGTAGGGAGGTTTAATCAGCAGAGATATATGCATATGAAAGCTAAGGAGTTGTATAATTGGTTGGCTATTGCTACTTATGAGATAATATCTTTCTGCTCCATAATTTTGGAATTATGTATTTAGCTCCTGTGGGGTGTGTGTGTGTGCGTGTGTGCATATGATTGTATGTGTGCTTAGGTCTGCCTTTATGCATTGACAATGAATAGAAGAATGAATTCTGAATATCAAATGATAAATATTAAACTTTCTACCTAATAATAGAGTAACATTTTCTATTTCTGGATCCATAGTACAGGCTTTCACAATCATCTACTTTTGGCAGTATGGTATGGTATTGCTTAGTATCATTTTAATGATAACTGAGATCAGATATCAAAATCTTCCCTGTCAATATGACTTCCCATTTATATAGTATATAAAGATAAGCCTCTCAGCTTATTGGAACTTGAACAACTTAGAGATGGGGATCCTGTTGTGGTGCTCCAGTATACTGTTACTCCAACATTTTCTAAGTGGTAGCTTCTGAGTAAAGCAAAAACAAGGGCTCCAACCTCAACTCTGCAAATCCACATAACTTACGCCTAAGATTCATATCTATATTTTTCTAGCTTTCCAAAAAAGGAAGAGGATTGCATGCAATATGTGCCTAGCAGATTTTTATCTTCATCCTGACAGGTTGTTCTTGACCTTCAAGCTTTAACTGTAACAAGAAATACTTTCCAATTTCTCCTTCATTTGGTTGATTTCATACAAAAAAATAATCTAACCTGAGTTTCCACTTTATTAGATTATTATTCTTTTCAAGTTAGGCTTAGCTATCAGTTACTGTCATTCAGAAATAAACTATCATTTAGATTTTTCTTCTATCCCTCTAAGCATTTTCCTGGTATTTCGCATGCTGTTAATGGTAATCCATATTAAACTTTCCATGTTCAAAGATAAGCGTAGTTTTTATGGCTTAATGTTCTCTAACTAATATTTTAAATAAAATTTTGAAAATGTTTTTGATGCTTTGTTTATTAAATACAATTATATGGTCCATGTTTCTCTAACTTTAAAGTATTTTTTCTCTTATTGTTTGAGTTTATATATGCATAAAATGTGTTTCAGTCATATTTATTCTCCATCCCTCCACATCTCCTTCCAGATCTTCCCTCCCATGCCTCCTTCTATCCTCATGGCCTTTCTTAATTAATTAATTTTATTTTAATTTTAATAATCCAGTTAATGTTGTCTCTATGTATGAAGCTATAAGTTCATTCAGTGGAGCATGCTGAGCCTGTCCAGGGTCATAACCTTAAAAAACATTGACTTTGCTTCTCTAACATTCATCAGATATCAATGGTTATCAGGTAGAAGTAGATACTCAATTGTTCTTCTCCAATTCATGTGGAAATGTTGATTGGCTACCTCTACCGCAAGTCTTTTACAGGCAATCTGAGCAAATGTGGGTTCATATCTGCCATGATCATATCCTGCCAATAGATACTGTTTTGCCCTAATATAGCATGACCCCTACCCTTTCTTTCTCTCTGTTCCTCTCTGCTGCTATGGAACCTAATCTCGGGATCTACTGCTAAATGTTTCTGGTGTAGACATCAAAGACACAATGTAGACATAGCATAAAGTTAAGTTCAACCCAAAAGTTTACACAGAGTAGAAGTGTTATTTCAGAGTATTCAAGTTGAGATAATATAAAATAACTGTTGCAATATTTTATGTAGGCTGAAAATACAGCTAAGAAACAAAAAATTCCCCTCTTATTATGTAGAATGATACCTGCTTCAAAAATTGAAAAATTTTTTAATAGTTCTTGCATGACTTAAATTTAGAATACAATTGGAAAGCCCAACCACTGCAAATTTTTGATGTCATAAGCTCTTTGAAAACAAAAGAACAAAACTACAAATCATATCTTTCAAAATATGTCATGGAATACTAGAGAGTGCTAATATTAATATGCTTTTATGAAATAAACCTTGCTATATATTTTATGGAAATTTGATAGTTTTAAGTGGTGATTGTAAATATCCATTTATCAATATTCATATCCTTTGTCTGAATGAACAATTTAGAAAAAAACAAATTTATTTGTAGTATTAATCCACATGACTATTTCTTCACCCTTCCACAACTCAAGAGGTACAGGCTAATGAAAGGTTTGTTCCTTAGCACATCAGTCATAATTTTAACTGGTTTAACTGGAAAAGTCAGTATCCACTATCAATTTTATCTAGAGTAATGAGCCATAGAAAATACTTAAAACACACATATTTGAGCTAAATAAATTTGGTAAAATCTATAAAATAAGTGATTACATGAGTTCAAGGTTTTTATAGTCTTTCTCTAAGAGATGTTGGAAATGAGGTTTGGTGGATGGGAATATTAACTTGGTCAGTACAGTGACTCTGCTAAGCATGTTCTCATGAGAGAATTCCAGAAGAAGACTATAGTAACACTCCCAGAATATAACATGGGAGACTCTTCATTTCTGAAGGTGTAGATGTTTATACATCACTGCTGTCATACAGTGCATACAACCTAGAGGATACCTCTGGTCTTGATACATATAATTTTCTTTTAGAATGAGTAGAGTCCTTTTATATGTGCCAAATAGTATAGCCCTATTTTAAAACTACTAGATTTATAATCTATGACATTAAAAGGACATTCTCCCTGACACAGCATGCATAAGGATGCCTCATCATGTCTATAGTAAGCATATTTTATACTATGTTGAAAGGCATTGCTGATTAGAATGACATGCCACTGGATATTTTAGATGAACAGTTAATCAATTCTTTTTTTTCATAGAAATGACTTTGAAGGAAGGTTCAGAATCTGCTTTTGGGTTTTATTTAATGAATACATTTGAATCTATAGCCTAGTATATTCTACCTGAAACAAAGGGTAGCAACATTATTTAAAATTTTCCACAAGACAAAATTTGTAAATATAGCAATACACTAAATCATTTTATAAAATTAAGTCTAGATAACATTCATATCAACAAATATTTAATATTAAAATTTAATTAATTTGTATTCTGCTTTTCTCACACATTAAAACAAATCTGAATTAAAAAAACCATGTTATTTGCTGAGTAATCAATTATGGATAGTGACTATATTTTATAAATTAAAGACACCTTATATGCTAATGTCTCAGTTAAATGGTAATTTTTAAAATATTTATTAATTATTAACCATATGTCTATTAATGTTTGCCCTACATATATTTATCTACATCATATGTGTGTCTGGTTCACTTGAAGGCCAGAACACTGGAACACTGAATCTTCTAGAACAAGAGAATGTTAATATATGTTACTATTAGCTGAGACCAGATATTCCAAAAGAGGAGCAAATTTTCTTAATTTAAGTGTATAATCTTCCTCTAAATGAGGAAGGGCTGTCTATACTCAGATAGCTTCTCAGTTACATCCCTTTATACATGTGTATGCTCAGGTATATAAATGTAGGTAAGTATGTCTGCTCTTCTTAGACTGTCCCTGTTTTTGATACTTAAGAGGGTAAAAACTGCAGAACAAAGGGAGCAACACCTTGGCTACAGAAGTAAGCATTATTATTGTTGTGAGTATTGTGTATGGGTGTGGGTGCATCATAGATCATGTGCATTTGATATGGAAAGGCCTGTGAAGGTAAGATGCATTCTATGACATCATTTATTTCCTTCTACATTGACTTCAATTACAGGCATCAAATTTACGTTTCCAGGCTTGCCTAGAAAATGCCTTTCCTCACAAAGACACCAAACCAGGACTATGACTGTGTAATTATGAGAAAAAATGTTAGACATGTATGAGGTCTTATGCACAAGACATATTTTTCCACATGAATAATAGTTGTACAGGTGTTAAAAATACAAAACAAAACAAACGAAAAACACAAAATAATCAAAAGAAAACAGAGATTAAGTTTAAACCCTACAAAATCAGTAAGCATCAACAAAAGAACATGAAACACACATTTATGTGAATTATGGGAATGATAAAAATGAACACTGAATAGAGGGTTAGTGCCTACCATATACCGTCTGCGAAGAAATATAGAAAATGATATCTAATTCTAATCAGTAACCAGTTTGTGAACCCAACAATTTACAGAGTTTGAATACAGTTTAAAGACCAACATGACTTGCTCCAGTCAATAGATTGAGAACTTGTAAAATACAAGAGTTAAAAATCTACAGTCCGTGTCAAGTCGTCAATTCCACAGTGAGTAAGTTTCTTCCCCCTGCACCCCCCTGTGTGTGAGTGTGTGTGTGTGTGTGTGTTGGATGCATGCAAGTGTATGCACATCACTTTTGTATATATGAAGAAGACAAAACAGGATGCCTGTTATCTTCTACTGATTTCTATGTTATTGGGTTAAGACAATGTCTCTTATTGAATCAGAAACTTGAAATCTTATCTGGATTGGCTGTATAGTAAATAATTAGCATCCACTTTTATGAAGTGACAAATACTAAGTTAATAGGCTTACAAAGCCATTCTTGGGTTTCATTGTTTTGTTTTGTTTTTCTGTTAGATTTCCATAGTGTTTATTGGTAGGTAAAATTTATTATCAAATATGCCATTTAACATATTTATAACAATGATCTATTTTCTGATAAAAAATAAACATAGACTAACAATTGTCTCAACTAAAAAAAGGACATGTAAATGGGTAGATTAACTGACAGAAGAAACTCAAAAATATATGATTGTATTTAAACAGAGAACATTCTCTTTTATTTCTAATTTTTCTCTTATAGAAAATAATTTCTATTTTTGTACAATATATCCTGATTAGTTTCTCCTCCTCTACACCTCCCAATTCATCCCCACTTCGCCTTCCCTCCAGATCCACTACATTCTGACTCTCATTAGAAAAGTGACCATACTAACTATGAAAGAATTCATATATTCAGATGAAACAAAAGCTATCATCTCAAAGTTGGGCACTGAAGTACAACAGGAGGAAAAGCATCCCAAAGGCAGGCACAAGAGATACAGACCCACTGGTTCTCAGGACTCCCACTAAAACACTTAGCTCATAGCTATAATATACATGTAGAGTAATTGGTGTAGATCCATGTAGACCCTGTGCTTACTGCCTCACCCTCTGTAAGCTCATTTACACTTTGCTTATTTGACTGTGAGGCTTTTGATCTCTGGTGTCCTCCATCTCCTCTGACTCTCACACTCTTTCCTTTCCCCTTTCCACAAGATTTACTGATCTCTGAAAGGAAGAATTTAACAGATATCTCAAATTTAAACTCTTTTTCCACATAATGTCTTACAGTGCATCTTTGGATCTGTTTCCACCTTCTTCTGTGGAAAGACTCTCTGAGTGGAGAAGGCTCTGATCTATGGGAGTAGCAAAATATCATTAAGAATCATTTCACAATCTGTACATAGTGGATTTGTCCTATTGACTATGTCCTTTGCCTTACAGAAGCTTTTAAGTTTCATAAGGTCCCATTGATGATTTCTTGATCTTAGAGCCTGAGCCAGTGGAGTTCTGTTTAGGAAATTCCCCAATATCCATGCCAGTGAATTTGAGGCTTTTTCCAAATTTCTCTTCTATTCCAATCTTTTCCATTCTCTTCAATTGTATTCCATCGATAAACCTGTCTCTGTACCAATACCATGCAGTTTTTATCACTATTGCTCTGTAGTACACCTTAAGGTCTGGAATGATGATTCCTCCAGAGGTTCCTTTATTGTTAAGAATTGTTTTCACTATCCTTGATTTTTTTGGTTTTTGCCATATGGAATTACGAATTGCTCTTTCCATGTCTTTGAAGAATTGTGTTGGATTTTTGGTGGGAATTGCATTGAATCTGCTTTTGGTAGGATGGCCATTTTTACTATAGTAATTCCCCCAATCCATGAACATGGGAGAGCTCTCCATTTTCTGAAATCTTCTTCAATTTCTTTCTGGAGAGACTTGAAGTTCATGTCATACAGATATTTCACTTGTTTTCTTATACTTACCCCAAAGTATTTTATATTATTTGTTACTATCATGAGGATGTTGTTTCCCTTATTTATTTCTCAGCCTGTTTATCATTTGTATAGAGAAAGGATACTGATTTGTTTGAGTTAATTTTATATTTGGCCACTTTAGGGAAGTTGTTTATCAGTTGTAGAAGTTCTCTGGTAGAATTTTGGGGGTCACTTATGTATACTATCGTATAATCTTCAAATAGTAATACCTTGACTTCTTCTTTGTCAGTTTGTATCCCCATGACCTCCTTTTGTTATCTTATTGCTGTAGCCAGAACTTTGAGTACTATGTTGAATAGATATGGGGAGAACTCTGTTGTCTCATTTCTCTAACTAAATCTTCAAGTACTATATTGAATAGATATGGAGTTTGGACAAATATGCATTTCTACTAATTCTAGTAGAATTAAGTGGAGTTTCTCTCCATTTAATTTTATGGTGCATGCCTGAGTCTTTAATACATGCCAGGTACTCAAATTCTTGTCCCAAAGTTTGCAAAACAAGTATTCTTACCTTCTAGGTCATGTCTTCAGCCAATATATGTCTCCTTTTGTAATAAAGATATACAACAAACATTACTGAGAACCTCTCCCATGCAAAGAAGTGTGTATAATAATAAAATTGTGTGCTTAAAATGCAAAGCTCACTATAGTAAGTGAATTAGTAAACCAAAGTGCTTCTTTCACAATTCCGTAAGTCATTCTCATGCACGATACTCAGGAATTAACTGGATAAGCTTCACAGTTTCTGCAAATTTGTATATAAACTTAATATATTATTTATAGATGTGTGGTCTAATCTCACCCTCTTTAGCAGAAATAAGACAGAACTAAAATAAATTTATTGTCATAAGAATTGTCTTTTTATTGTTGAATCTTTTGCCCATATGTCATGAAGGTTTACTCAACACCAAACCTGTCTTCCACCTCATGAACAGGATCACATTCTAAGGTCTTCAATTTTATGCCATTTATAAATTTCACAATAGCTTTCAAAATGTAGTATAAATTTTAAAACATTTATACTTACTTCAACATTAAGCCTATTTTCACATAGGAAGTTATTTTATGTGAACTGTGTTACATCCTTAAAGGGTGTCCAATATTTCCTTGTTTTGAAAATTTTTAATAATATAAATTTTATGAAAGTAATATGTAAGAAAAAATTTTAAACTGCTTAAAAATAAATGATCATTAAATAAAACTAGACTTCACATCTTAGATTTCTCACAAGGATTTCCCAGTTAGGATGATTATTTGAGTATTTAATTAATTCATAGCAGCTCTAAAATGTTACAATCATGTAGTCACAATGTCTATTTGTGACATGTTAGATATCTTCATGACTTGGGAAAATATCATTCTTATTAGTTATGTTGGAAACTTTTCCCTGTGTTTTCTCCTTATTTTTTACTACAGATGTGTAATGAATATACCTTTAGATCTACTCTTTTATCTCTGTTGACTTGCTCTTTGGTGTGTTCCACTTTTCATTCATTGATTCCTAGTTTGGGTTTTGTTTCGTGTTCTTCCTTTCATTTGATTTTTCTTAGTTTCTTAAAACAGAAGATTAAGTCATTGATTTCTTTCTGCACTTTCACTTTTGTATATACAGTTAAGAACATCAACTTCTCAGTGTGCTATTTGAATTTTAGTCTTCAGGACAGACTATGCAATGACTTCTTGGCTATTTATTCATACAGTTTTAAAATTTCAGATTATAATATAATTATAATTTCTCTTTTCTTTTCCTCCCTCCAATACCTCCCATGTAGGTCTCCCTGCTATATTTCAAATCCTTGTTCTCTTTCTTCACTGATTATTATTGCATGCACACACACACACAAAAGCACACACACACACAAATCACCATTCCTTAACATAATCTACTGAGTCCATTTAATGTTATTGGTATATAATTTTAGAACTAATAATTTCCCACTGTGCAACCAGTTCATGTTTTCTTCCTTAAAGAAGATCATCTTTCTTGCTCCTAGCTTTTCTCTCTTATTTGTAGATTTTGTGTAGGATTCATCCTGAGAGGTCTTCTCCCCATCTACAGTGACATATCCCTGTTCTCCGTGTTCACCTCATGTAAGGATATTTTTATTATATTTAAAATTCTACTTTGGAGCTAGAGAGATCATTCAATTGATAAAGTGCCAGCCACAATGGCAGGAGGACTTCAGTTTGGGATTTCATCACATATGTTAAAGTTTGCAACATTCAACCTCGGCACTAGCCTAGAACAAATGAATTTGTGGAGCTCTTTGTCCAGCTAGTCCAGGCAGATGCAGTGATCTTGGATAAACAAGTGATCCTGCCTTAGAAAAATAAGGTCAGAGTAACAGAGGAAGAATCCCTGATTGAGGACTTCACAGAGAGACATAGAACACACCCCTATACACACATATCTACATTACAAACACACATACATGCATACATACATACACCCACCTACATATGCCCATACCTCCATATACACACATACATACATAAACACACACACACACACACACACACACACACACACACACAGATTCATTCAATCCTGACTCCCTTTTTAGCTCCTTACATAGAAGCATATACCTTTATGGCACTTCTCCCCCAAAACATCACGCTGTATTTATCACATTGGTTTCTTCTAACTCAACTGTTTAAAATTATTTAAAATCAATAATTTTATTATTTGGGGATTACTTAACATTTGCTTTATTGCAGCATTTGCTCAATTTTGATAAATGAGCAAATTTGCATTGATAAATTTTCATATGTCTATGAAAATATTGACAGTGAATTTTAATGTAAAAGATATTTTTAATAACTATTAATTCAAATCTGATTAGCACTTCATTTACATGTTTTATATATACACTTATGTTTATACCTAGTTGTATGAGTTGTTAAGAAAATTGTGTTTTATTTGTATTATGTATTGAATATGTTTTATCATGATTGATTTTTATTTAATATTATTTTAAGTTTATTATTTGTAACATAAATATAAGCATAAGCTTACTGATATTAAAAAGAGATTTTAGGGGGAGTATGCGAAGGAATCATCAGCATAATAACTAGGTATGCTTAGAAATCATGTGTTATAAACCAAGGTACATTTCAAATATATTAAAATATATCAAAATAATCAATGAATTTAACTTGAGTCTCAAAAAGTTTGATTGAAAAAGAATACAGGAAAACTACAAATTATAAAACTACAAAAACTGCTTCTATGTTAGGTTTCATTCACTAAATAAATAAATTTAAAGATGAATAAATGGCATAATATTGATCAATTCATTAAATGTCTTCAATAAAAGTATATTCAAAAGGAATAGAAGCATAATAGCAACACATCTCAATGTTATCCATAATCAGGGATGCTGATTAGAAAATGACAAAAAAAAAAAATCCTAGTGTTGTCAGGAAACTAGAAAAGGATAGACTGACTGTTAATGCAATTATTTGTCATCTTCAGAAATTGAACATATGCAAAACCCACATCTCCATACATGTGTGCATAATTATACATAATATAAATTCATGATGTATGCGATTAAAACGCCAATAACCACACTACTCTCATAGCCCTATTTTCTTACCATCCAAATAGAGTTTAATACCAACTTGACAGACTCTGGCATTTTCTTAGAGATTGGTTCCTAGAAACACGGAAGAGGGTTTATTTGTGAGTGGACCTGGGTCTGTGGTATTACATTGATTACGTTAATTAAGGTGGGAAGTTCCACATGGAAAGTACGCTGTAATATTTCCTGGGTTTTAGTCCCAGACTTTACAAAAGGAAAAAGCTGTAGCTGAGCATAGACATGAATTGTTCTCTGCTTTCTGGCTTTGTGTGCAACTGACCAGAGTTACAAGTTCCTATTACATTAACTTTCCAACATGATGTACTCTGTCTTAAGCTGTGGGAAAAATTAAGTTATTCTCACCCTCAGGGCTCAGATAACTGTACAGAACAATCACTGGAACAATTATAAGAGCTATTGGAGATGGAAGATACCAAGAAACAAAAGCCTTAAGACTGAACAATCAGTGGACTGAAGTGAGAATTCATGGAGACTGTGAGAACTTCCCCAGGCCTACACAAGTTCAAGGCAGATGTGCAGCCAGCACATATCTCCATTTGATAACTGGTTGTATATGTATTTTAAAAAAAGGTTTTTATTTTCAACAAAGCCTTACTCTATATACTGACCAGACTTATGAAGCAGTACACAGTCAACAAAAAAAGGAAGCTAATGGGTTTTTGGAAATATTTTGTCTCATCATGCTTTGTTTGAGGATTATTTACCTAATTATTTTACAAATGTAGTTTATGGTTTTGCAGTTTTGTTTTGTTTGTTTTTAATAATTGGTATATATATGCATGTGTTTCTTCTGTTTTTGTTTCCCTTTTACTTTGTTTTGTGCTTTTATTAAAGTACTTGTGTGAGTCACTGAGTGTGTGTGTGTGTGTGTGTTTGTGTGTGAGAGAGAGAGAGAGAGAGCTAATGATAAAGAGTAAAACAGATAATATTACCTATATCCTTATATTTATATAAACTTTGGTTGCTGTCTTTCCTTGGTTTTAACAAATATATGCATAACAAAATTATGTGTTTCTCAGCTTTACAGATTTCTAATTGTGAATGCTGAGTCATATTGTTTTGAGAGAATCAGTAGATTATGACAGATTAGAGGGTTTGGAGGTAGAAAATGGGAAGACAGAAATGAATTAATTATATTATGTTCTCAAAAATGAATAAAAATCTAACTAGTCACATCACTGTCAGTGACATTAAAGATAAAAAATGATCAGAGTTCCGTGAGTCCTCTTCAAAGGCAAGCCCCGACAACCTGAAGACATCGCTCCAGGGCTTAGTTCTTTACATCCCCATCCGTTCCCAATAGTGTCATTCTGCAGAACAAACTTTTAACAAATTGAGCTTTAGCAGATTTTTTAATATCAAAACTTCAACATTTGACATAAGGGAACTATATTTTAGGTCAAGGTAGTAGTAATGCTTTGTAAAACAGGGGTAGGAAAGAAAACAAGTTAATAATATATTTATATATCCAGAGTCTGACACCTGATTGGGATTTTCATGGGTATGATCAACATTTTAAATACTCAGTGACATATATAAAACAGTTAAGTACAAGAACATGGTGTATCAAATATGAAAACATAACTTGTAAACACAATTTTGTAGCACTTGTTAAATCATTTTTTTTTGCAAAGGTAAGGATTATTTTTTCAGGTATTTGAATTGATAGTGACGTGAAAGAAATTTTAACAGTTATTTTTAACATATAGTTGGCAGTTCTTAGCTTTAATGTACAACTGTAATATACAAGAATTTACATTCACACTTTAAAAATATTTGTATAAATTTTGTTCCTCAACAATTTTATATGTGTATATAGCTTATTCTGAGTAATTTTCCTAATCCTCACTCTTTTTAATATAAATATAAAGCAATTTCTTAACAGAAATTAAAATGGGAAGTCCTATTGTAGACTGGGATTATTGTGAACTCCTTAACTGAAGGTGCTATAAATCATCCCAATCTTCATCCCTGTGTAAGCAACAGTTTTGAAGGTGGCCTGGGGTCTCAGTCCAGAGCACTTTGTCTTCTTTCCTCCTGTGTTCTGAACTTTGATATATGGGACAGTGATGCCTTCAGCCCTGTCTCTCTCTCTGCACCACATCCTGGATAGCCAAGATGCTGTCCTATAAGGAGGATTCATCAAGGAAATTGTTCTTTTGTTTTGCTTTCCAAGACTAATTATTTTATTTATTTACATTCAAATGTTGCCCCTCTTCCCAGTCCCCATTCGCAGAGTTCTTCATCTCATTCATTCAGTCCCGCAGCCAAAATCATAAAGGACATGGACAAAAGTATCAATGTAGGACTTAAAAACAGGGCAGGCACACAATATAATCTCTCCTTAAATAATGTGACTACTGATGTTGATGATTTGTTATTCATTTTCTTATTCTTTGAGGTGCTCTTGTTGTAGATCCTCTCTGCACTATACTACCAGACAGCTCATAACTTTATTTTATCTTCCCCATATACACACAAGAAAACAGAGACAGACAGATCTCTAAAGCTAATTGGTCAGACTGTCCAGTCTATTTTGTGACCTCCTCAAAACATGATGAACAGTTTCTGAGAAATTAAATAAGGTGAACTTCTGATCTTAACACACACCTATGCCCAGATGCATTTATACCAGAACACATATATTAAAACATGCACTCATAAATATACAAAAACTTAGAAATACAATTTTGGTAAATACAAATTTGGTATCAAGTTCATAAAAATTTCTTTCAAAATTTTATATGAGAATTGACATAATTACATAGAATAATATAGCATTGAAAATAAAATTGGTGTATAAAATGTATATGTATATTATTATACTTAAATTTAATATATAGATATTTATAAAGTTTGCAATAATAAAATTTAATAAAGCAGCATTATATAATTTTATTTATATGCTAAGATATATATATATGAAATAAGATAAATTAATTATAGAATATATACATATATATGAAGTACATGTACAGTTAAAATATTTGAAAAATCAAATATTTTGATGTAAGAATAACAGGGTTAAAATCAGACTTTAATATTTTCCATGACCTTAATATAAACAACCATTTATCTCAATGGTTGTTTATGAAAACACTTGAATGAATGTTGGATCTCATCTTTTTAAGGTAGAGAATTGAAGTTAGCTTCTTAAAAGACCAGAAACTTAAATTACATTTTCATAGTAAATTACTCTTTTATAAAGTTTAAAGGTAGGAAAAGTAATTCTGTACTCTGGTAAATTCCCTACTACATAAAATGTCTTATATTTTATAAAATATAACACATGACAATATAAATAAATAGATATTTATATCTAAATATATAGATAGATATCTAAGTGTAAATATTATTCTTGAAGCATAATTCCAAAATACTGCTTCCTTCTGTTTTTACATAGATAATAGGTATAAGTTTGAGACCTGTTTCAAGTTGTAGCTTATGGTAAAGGAAGCATATCTTAGTTCAAAAGCACCTGTTGCAATTTCAGAAAATCTATTATTGGCCTTTTTCATTTTCAACAATGTATCATTCAGTCTTCTAAAACATTGCATAGTTGATTGCAAACAAAACACAAATGTAGATCTTCTTTGTGCACACTTCACAAATGTGTTATCACATACAGTTTACATTTTGATATGCATGGGATCTCTAAGGGCTTTAATAACAAGACCAGAATATATTCCTTTTTAGTGCAAAAAATTATATAACTTTGTATTCACAGAGTACCTATTTCATAAGTAAAGATTGTAAGTTAATTTTATTATTTGTGAAAATGTTAATATTTTCTGTTAACAATTTTTAGACAAAACGAGCAGATAAATATCAGAACACTATTCTAGATACTTGTTAGAGATTATCCTGCATAAGTTTGCTGGGATGTGAACAAAACAGATTTTTCTCAATAAAATGTCTATGCTTCGAGCCAGCAGTTTAAAACTTGAATAGAACAAGGGACTAATATCTGCCTTGCACAACAGACCTCTGGAGATGAACCTTCATGCCGTAACCACAACATGGTATTCCACCTTTGTCCAAACAATCCACACTGGCCTATATAATTTGGCCTTATGCATATTTGCTAGTCAATCTTATTTATTTTCCCCTCTCATTTCTCTCCATATGGATTATGCTATTTTTTCTACTCTAGAGAACACTGTGCTGGCTAGCTCTATGTCAACTTGACACAAGCTAAAAACATCTAAGAAGAAATCTCACAAAATTTTCTTCATAAGATCAGGGTGTAAGTAATAATGTACTGCATTTTATTTTCAGTTATTTATTTATTTAGAAGAGCCCAGCCCAATGCAAGTGATGTCATCATTGGATAGGTAGTCCTGGGTTCTTTAAGAAAGTAGTCTGTGTAAGCTATGAGGAGCAGGCCAGTAAGCAGTTGAAGTGTAAATAAATAAATGTGTTTCTCTCAAACTTGCTTTTCATCATGGACCATCATCATAGCAATAGTGATCATAAGTTAGACAAACACCAACTGGTACAAATTATGAATTCAAGTCTACAATTGGTTTTAACATGAGTAACAGAATTATGTCTATAGAACTGCAAATTAGAGAGTTATTATTTTGGTCTTCTAATGGTATTTGCATTTTCCTTTCGTTCGTTTTCTTCTCAAAAGTTTCTGTAGTTTTTTTTTTCTTTTTTAGATTTATTTACTTTATGTGTATGAACGTTTTGCCTGTATGTATGTATATATGTATGTATGTACATAGGTATGTATACTTCATGAGTGGCTACTGCCTTTGAATGTCAGAAAGGACCATAGGATATCCTGGAACCAGAGTTTTGGGTGGTTGTAAGCATTGTTTCAGTGCAAGGATCTTGATCCATTCCCTTTGGAAGAGCAAAGGGCTACTAAACGTTGAGCCATCTCTCCAGCAATTCTGTGGTGTTTTTTAGAATCTAAATGTTAGACCAATTTTCCTAACTTCACATTCACTAACAAGACTGGAAGCACTTCGACTTGGGTGTGACAGGTCCTTATCAAGATGATGAACATTCATGGGGTATTTTTCTCCTGAAAACTCTAGCTCAAGGCTGGGAAGAACAGGAAGCCCAAGATGAATTTAATAGTAAAGAAATAATGTAATTCCAGAAACAGAGTTCACTCAGATAATGGAGAACAAAATCACAGCAGGGTGAGTAGTGGTAAGAAGAATAAGAAACTGAGTGAAGACTACTTGGAGGTAGAGTTCACTCAAAAACGTGTCCAGGACAAGGATTTCTAAGTGTGGCTGGAAGAGTCAGAGCCCCAAAGACTGAGCCATTTGTTTGTCACTAGCAGTAAGTTTAAGGTAACTGTCTGAGTATTCCTAAGCTTCTCACCAGAACAACACACTCACACACACACACACACACACACACACACATACACACACACAATAAAATTAATGAAATCTAGCATGGCTATGCAGAAAAAGAGAGGTAAGTGGAATATGGTGACAATTGATTATAACATTTAATAATTTATTTAAAAATAAATTAGGTGAGCCGGGCAGTGGTGGCGCACACCTTTAATCCCAGCACTCGGGAGGCAGAGGCAGGCGGATTTCTGAGTTCGAGGCCAGCCTGGTCTACAGAGTGAGTTCCAGGACAGCCAGGGCTACGCAGAGAAACCCTGTCTCGAAAAAGAAAAAAAAAAAAAAATTAGGTGATTGCTTGCTTGCTTCCAAAATGATCTAAGAAGGATTGGTTCAGAGACAATGTATGGAACATAGTTACTTTCTTGTATTACTTCCATAGAACAGAGACGAAGCTGAAGAAAAAGCTGAGATGATTGCCTTGTGCAGTCAACACAAAGAGTTCCTTAGTGTTTGCCGGAGACAGAAGAGGTCTCAATCAAACTCCTGTGCTTATGTGCCAGTCTCAAAAGTCTACTGGGCATAAAACAATGAATTATAAATGTCACCTGACAAGAACAATAAAAATAACTTAATCTTTGTCTCTTTCTATATAATATGTTTAACTTGGTTCTCTACAGTAAGAATTATCATGTAAGTATTTGTTAATAAAGAAAAATATAATGTTAGAAAATGGAATATACTAGAAAACATTATATATATATATATATATATATATATATATATATATATATAAAATTGATTATATTAGAAAAAAATAAATACAATATACTACACATAAAAAGCTTATAATTTTTCACCTGATTACAAACAAAATGATGTCAGAAAGAATGTAAAAGAATTATTACTAAAGGTTGGGCATGTGAATAAAAGGCAGTAAGATTTGCCGATTGAAAGATATATTCTACCTGAAATATCACAGTGAGCACCATTAATATGTATACATTACAGGACTTATAATACATTATTTTAAAATCCTATTAAACAATCTATACAGAATATTACATTCCTACAGTTACTAAAATCATTTCCAAAAATTGTATTGAAGGGGATCAAACTTCTGATATGAAAATGTGAACATAATTTATTGTTTAAAATTAAATTTGAGAAACATGACAGATATATAAATACACACAATACATATGGATTTTCCTTTAAAAAATCTATCAGGTATATACAATATTAACCATCATTATGCAAATGAGAACATTGATATTTAGGGATTTAATTAATTTTCCAAATAATACTTGCTTGTGAGTCAGTGAGTTAAATGCAGTCTGTATTTTTAGATTTCAATTTCTTATTCCCAAAACCTTTTTCTTTTCTGAAATGTGTTATCATGGAAGAGTTAAGAGGGAAGAGAACATAAATATGGGAATTATTATTTATTAAGAACCTCAAGGAGCAAGGCATAGTGATAAAAGTAATAATTTTCAACAAGTTGAAGCAGGGTTGAAAGCCAGCCTTTGATACAGATTAAGAACAAAAATAAACATTGGAGTTATCATATGAGTGTATTTTTCATGGAAGTTATTCTAAATTATCACAAATTTGGCAAAATTGTTTTCCTTCTAATGATGAGGCAAGCAAATATTGAAAACTGTGAATTAAATATGTAAATTAGTAAACAGAAGAGCTGATAGTTGAACAAAAACAAATGGTCCACCCATGTATTATTATTGCTGGAATCAGTTGAGTAAAAGTTGAACAACATTTGGAATATAATTCAAGAATTCTAAACAAATTTGGCAAACACTTCTTTGGTAAGTTTTACTTCTTTCTCATATTTTTGAATATTATTGATTCTAATTTTACCATAAGTATTTCCAATTTACTTAAAACTACAAGTTATATTTTTATCTTGCCCACATGTTATTTGGGCCACATGCCTACTGTTCTTCAAAAGTTTGAACAGATATGGTCTGTATTTCCTCTGTACTAAAACACTTTAAACACAGAGATAAGTTCTTCATATTTTATGCATTTTCCTTGACAAACGTGAAGGCCTGTATTAAAAAATCTGAGATAAATAATTGCAGAAATCTACTCTAAGTATGGAGGAAATCTTATGAGAAAAAAAAAAACTAAGCTAGAGACTTGAGTTGGAATTTATTAGATTTTGTTGAAATAACTGCAACCAACAGATTGGGAAAAGATCTTTACCAATTCAACATCTGATAGAAGGCTAATATCCAATATATACAAAGAACTCAAGAAATTAGACTCCAGAGAATCAAATAACCCTATCAAAAAATGGGGAACATAGCTAAACAGAGAATTCTCAAATGAGGAACCTCGGAGGGCAGAGAAGCACCTAAAGAAATGTTCAACATTCTTAGTCATCAGGGAAATGCAAATCAAAACAACACTGAGATTCTACCTCACACCAGTCAGAATGGCTAAGATCAAAAACTCAGGTGACAGCAGATGCCGGCGAGGATGTGGAGAAAAACTCCTCCATTGTTGGTGGGTACAACCACTCTTGAAAAGAGTTTGGCAGTTCTTCAGAATATTGGACTTAGTATTACCTGAGAACCCAGCTATACTACTCCTGGGCATATACCCAGAAGATGCTCCAACATATAAGAAGGTCATGTGCTCCACTGTTTATAGCAGGATAGATGCCTCAGTGTAAGGAAATTGGAGGGCAGGGAGAAAGGAGTGTGTGGTTGGGTGGAGTGACACCCTCATAGAAGCATGAGGAAGGAGGGTGTCATATGGAGTTTCTGATAAGTGGGAAACCGGTAAAGGGGATAACATTTGAAATGTAAATAAATTTAAAAATCCAATAAAAATCCATATATATATGTGTGTTATGCTACTAAGATAAGACAGTTCATTACAGCAAGCATCAACTTTGTGTAGATACTAGATAATTATCTTTAATTTGTGATCCTTATTGTGGCAAATTAATCCACCTATAAATATTCTGCTATATAATGTGTCTTATTTATAATGAGAACCAGATTAAGGCACCCAATTTAAAAGAAAGAAAACGTGATAATATCCAAATATTTTTTAATTTCCTTTCACTGTTACACATGATGTAATATGAACATCATGGCACATTTACTGAGAAAATTACTGTCAGAAAACCTAAAAGAACACATCTGTATATTTTAAAATACACTTTCATTTTGGATAGAGATATTTATAAATGAGATTACCATCCCTAGACTTTATAGGTAGAATCAGTCTATGAATGCAATTCTGAGTTAAGATCCCCTTGCCATTATAAAAACCCATGATCTGCCATCTTGCTGTAGTTTTCTAATATGTTCAATTAAAGTATATGATAATTAATAATTCTTACTAGGATATTTAGATACACACACACATGTAGGTATAAATACTGACCACTACAGAGCTTCAAAAACATTCCTAATACATTGGAGATTGGAAAACAATTTCAAGTAGTGAGATATATTTATTCTTCTTATTTTGAAAATTTTGTAAAACTGTTATTTATGTTGATAACTGTGGTATAAAATAGGAAATTGCTATTAGCTAATACCACAAAGCATGGATTTTAATATAGTTTAATGTTTTGTCAAAGAAAGAAAATTTACCAGAGACCTGGGAAGCGACTCAAAGGGTGGGACCTTAGATGAAGTGCCTGAAAATAAGGAGAGGGAACTCTCCACCTCCTACAGGAAGACAGGGCATCAAATAAGGGAGGTGTTTGCCATCCCACAGTCAAAACTCTGACTCATAATTTTTCTTCTCTAAAAGAATTACAGGGATGGAAATGGACTAGTATCTGAGGAAAAGAAGTTCCAGTGACAGGCCCAAAGTGGGACCCAGCTCAAGGGAAGGTCCCAAGGTCTGACATTATTACTGAGGCTATGGTGTGCTCACTAAAAGGGACCTAGCATGACCACACTCTGGAAGACCCAACAATCAGCTGAAAGAGTCAGATGCAGATATTTGCACCCAACCAATGGACAGGAGCTGTTGACCCCGTGGTTGAATTAGGAGAATGCTGAAAGAAGCTGAGGAGTAGGGCAACCTGATAGGAGAACCAACAGTCTCAATTAATCTGGACCCCCAGGATCTTTCAGATACTGGACTTCCAACCAGGCAGTATACACATACACCAGCTGATATGAGGCCCCCAACACATATGCAGCAGAGTTCTGCCAGGCCTGTTTTCAATCAGAGATGATGCACCTAACCCTCAAGAGACTGGAGGCCTTAGGGAGTTTAAAGATCTGGTGGGGTGTGGTTGGAAGTTGGGGACATCCTTGTGGAGACAGGGGGACACACAGGAGGTATGGGATGTGGAGCAGTTGGAGTGTGGACAGGGGGATAAAATCTGGAATGGAAAGAAAGAAAGAAAGAAAGAAAGAAAGAAAGAAAGAAAGAACGGCAAACAGATGGAAAGAAAGAAAATTTAAATTAGTTATTTTATGTACTTATCTACTCAAAAATAAGTTGAAATGAAAAAAAAAAAAAAACATATTCCAAACAGAAAAACACAAAAGCATGCTTACTGTCACACTCTCATCTCCCTGTCCTTCTCCCCAGATGACTTGGCTCTAACATTTGAGTCTCAGTGTTTTCCCTCTAATCTTTTTCAAAACAAAAAGCAAAACAAAAAGAAAAACAAAACAAAACAAAAAAGATAAAACAAAACAAAAAAAACCTTATACTCCCTCAGCCCTGTATTTTGTCCATTCTCACAGGTTCCTTTCCAGCATGCTATTTTTCTTACCAGTAAGTTAAAATTTAATTATTTAAAAATAAAAGAAAAATGTATTTATTTAACATCAACTTTTGACCTGACCTTCCCAAAATGTGTATGTGTACCCTTCCGCACACATGCATGTGCACATATATGTGCTTCCATTTACAAACACATAGACACAAACACAAGGAGAATTCTGTAAACTAGACTGCATACAACATGCTCTTTCACAAGTGAATCTACTACCACACATTATCAATTCTGTAGTTGTATACATTATATACATAGGGATTTTTATTTTTAAAATGTATACTGTGAAAATATATACACTTTTAATTTATAATATCTCATGAAGATGAATAAATGCATCAGAGTCTTCCAATAAAGTGAACAATTTTTGGGTATAGACAAAACAGAAAACCAAATATATGCACTTTAATAGATCATTTCTCATAAGTTTTTAAGAAACTAATTTCAACACTGAATATCCTGCCATTTGTCACTCACTATCTCTCCAGACCTTAATGAAGGAGCATTCATGTACCTGGGGACACAACCTTTTGCATCTTTCCTTTGATGCTTAGAGACAATTTTTGACAATTGAAGCTAGAAATATAAACAGTTATCAGTTCAGTGAGACAGACAAGAAAAATACCATGGTAGTTGGAGATTGTTTCAACTTGATCAATGTGTGGCATTGAACTCATAACATATTCCTCTCTGAATTATCCACGATTTTGGTCACTTACACAAATCACCAGTTGTAATATCTTCCTATGGGACTTCGTGGAATGTGCTATGTCAGATACTCAAAAAGAAAGGAGGTAACATTTGAATTGAAGCAGATAATAGTGACTGTAATACAGGAAAGCAGTAGTAACACACACAAAGAGACTAAGAAACTTACAATGTTGTTGTACATCTGCAGTCCTAACACTTGGAAGGTAGAAGCAGGGGACCTAACAGTGAGTTTCAGGTCATCCTGGGCTACAAAGTGATTACCAAATCAGGAGATGGTGACATAGCAAAACCTTGTCTCAAAATCAAAAACAAAAATATAATCAAAGAAAAAAATCAACATAGATGAAGAAACAAAAATATACCAGGACATTTTAAATGTACTTAAAAGTAAATAAATAAAAAGAAAAATTTCAAACCACTGTGCATTCACAGACATAAAGAATAAAATTGACTGTACATTCTAAGCTAGTGTGTTTATCTAGATTTCAATGGATATTCCTAGTTTTATCATTTTAAAAGTCTTATTTTTGCCTCTTTGTGTAGTACATTTATTGACATTCCTATGTATTTCACCATTCTTTATATTTTAATAAGCTAGCTATTCAATGCTAAATAGCACCATAATAATTCCTTTAAATCCAAGCTTTAATGAAATTTTAAACAATTTGATTCAATTTATATTTAAGTGAGGGATTTGTACTTTAAAATTGTATGTGCTAATGGGTACATATGTGCTTGATATCTATATATGTGTATATATATACATACATATAATCTGATGATGACATATAATGTATGTATCAATCCCCACAGACATTTATGATTTATTCATTATAAATTGTTCAAACATCTGCCATAGATATCTCTTTACTCCAGAATTATATTTTTAATATTTTATTTCCTGTTACTCCACATTTTAGTGTCCCATCTTCATATTAGTTTGAGGGTACTTAGCACCATGGCAAGTATAGAGGTACAAAATCTTATTTTCAGTCTCAGGTTCCAAATAAAAATTGCATTATTCAATGATAAAAACTGAATATCCTGAGCACAGTTTTTAATATCTATTACGTACTAATAATTTCCACAACATTAAAGCAATGTTCTGCTAAGAATAATGATTATACAGAGATTCTCAATAAATTAATCCAGACACAATTAAAGATTCTCATGTCTCCATTAAATATATTACTCTGAAAATAGTTTTATGATTAATTTTAATCTTAGCTAACATAATATAAAACCTTGATTAAACAATTTTGTAAATGAGGATTATATTGAATCCTTAAGAAACTGGCTCTTTTACTCAACTGGAATCTTTTATGATGTAAAGGCATAAAATTAGCTAATATTTATTCTTTAATCACATTTTTATTTTAAAATTAAAATAATAATGAAGACATATCTTTGGAAAATAAGTCTTATAGCATCATGATTTACTGAATAAAAGTTACATAAGTTATAAATTATTTATCTTATATATTAATGTTTTAAGTAGCATAGGTTTTCTGATTCTGGCATGTAAACACAAATTAATGTAATCGATATTTTTCAATTTAAAACAATTTCAGAAATATAATTTTAAAAAATAGTATAACTTTTTTATAGGTAAATTTGGTTTTATGTTATCTATCATTAATTTGTAGTATATTGAACATGGCTAATATGACACCATGGTAATCAAATTATTTCTCTTTATAGTTTTAATATAAAATCTTTTAAAAATTAAATATATTTTAAAAGTATAATATTTTATGAGAGAAATTACCTTTAATGATTCTGAAAGAACAAATTAGCATTACCAGGAGTTTATAATTCTTGACATTCTCAACCAATTATTTTTACTGTTGACCTTAAGTGTCAGATTTGTCCATTTTTTAATTAATTTAACTTTAGATAAGTATCACTATATTTTGTGGACTCAAAATTGATCAGTGACCTCCACGTCCATCAATGATGTTACATCTTACAATAATTGATTCTTTGAAATGACAGAAAATAATTTCACTCTGCATGTATAGATGGACAAAGAAAGATCCCTTGTATTATTTGGCTACAGTATAGGCTGTAATGGTTATGGTATATGAATTCTGTTACTGTGACCTTTATAGTCAATATATCTCAGGTGAACAAAAGAAAAATTCTATTCTTAATAGATGTAGGTAGACCTGAAAGCAATGTAAGATTAGGAGATATTCAGATCATTGAACAATTCATAGATAGTTAAAAATATGTACAAAGAATAATTTCCATTGAAAATATTAATTGCTTTCCATTTTTATCTAACAAAATCAAATATGGAATGATTATATCTTTTTTTTCTTAGTGTTCTTAGTGTTTAAGTGGATAACAGTACTCTTAGTATTTAATAACATATTTATTTAAGATTATTCCTAATGAAATCAGGATAATGTCACAGATGTTATAGATAATTTAGATTTTAAAATATAGTTTATAATCAAGAAATAAATCTCAAAAGAAATTTCAAATTGATTGTACATAATAATGCATAAATTATAGCTAATATCTTATATATTCACTTAGAAATAAAAATGCTAACATAATTTTGAGTATCACTAAAAGATTGCCAAAAAAACCTTGGTTTTAAACATTACATGAAAAGCAGCCATTCATTTCATAGATAATATGTGCAATGTGTGGTATTAGAGACAGATACAGTCTACCCTTAGCCCAGAGTTAGAAGAAACAGGACATTTGAAGAACTCATAACTAAAGAGAAGAAAGGATAGCATACAAAGTGAGGTAGATATCACCCACATAATTTTAGATATTGGAGACAAGTTAAGAACTTCCTTTGGAGGTTCTGCCAGCAAATGACCAATGCAGGTATGAATGATTAGACTCAACCATCAGACTGAGCTCCTGGGCCCTGGTTGGGAAGCTGAGGGAAAAATTGGAGGAGCAAAGAGGGGATAGCATGAACAATATCAGCTGGCCGGACCACCAAGTGCTCCCAGGGACTAGACCACCAGAAGGGGGGATATCCATGGCTCCAGATAATATATAGAGAGCAAAGGATGGCCTTGTCTGAGATCAATGAGAGGGGAGATTCTTGGTTCTTGGGAGGTTTGATGCCCCAGCATTGGGGGAAGCTGGAGTGGTGGGGCAGGAGAGAGTAGGTGGGTGGGGGAACACCCTCAAAGAGCAAATGGGGAGGGGGAGAATGCAGATATGGGATGGAGGGTTTGTGGAAGGATAACTGAAAACTGGGATATCAGTTGAGATGAAAACGAATGGAATGATTAATTTAAAACACACACACACACACACAAAACCTTCAAAACTCTAGTTTATAAATAAACCATTAAAAATACTTTAAGGGGAATGATGCTTTCTATAATAGCTTCATGAATAGTTTCTTTTTCTGTTTTTGTTTTTTGTTTGTTGTTGTTCTGTTTTATTTTGGCATATACATTATGTGATGATTTTGAAGCAGATAAAAATTGTTTCCTGGAAGACAAACTAGAATGAAAGTGTAGGGGTATGTAGCACATGACAGGAGGATTATAATGAATTAAAAACAAGGATGCCATGCATAGTTAGATCCTGTTTTAAAAAAGAAAATACAAAACCTTTGAAATTGGAGAACTGAAGGGACAACCAGGAGGAGGTTCAATTATTCCCAATTCATGAATATATTTTAAATTATTCATATTTGATAATTTTTTAAGGGAAGAATCATTTCTTTTGAACTATTCTTTGGATTAGAAACAAGGCTAATTTATTAAAACATTTTTATATTAAGACATATTATTATGGAACAATTTAGAATGTGATTATATTTAGGTTTGCCAATTTTATGAGTAGTACATTTTTATTTGTCATTGAAATTATAAAATTGCTCTTTAAAGAATTACAAATAGGTAAATTTATCTTAAATTTAGGCTATCAGAGGTAGAACATAGATGCTTCTTTATATATTTATTATAATGATTAAAACAACAAAAGTAGTATCAATCAACTAATTCATACTTAAACCACTTACCAAAGCAGTGCAACATAAGGGAGCAGATATGCTTTTTTCACAGTCTCTGTGTTATCTATTAACTGTAATTGAGACAATGACAGACCTTTTAAATGAATTCCTGACTCTATGAAATGTCAATAATAAATATCCCCACTGCAGTGTTGTAGGTAAGATAGGATGACAGGACATGTTTAAGGAGATTAAGGAAGTTCCCAGAGCTACAAAAGGGAATAGAGGCGTGAGTTGTCAACAGAGGCTGTGATGATGTCACTTTATTACAAACATTTTCCAACCAGAGTTTTCTTATTATCAGGTGTTTATCATCAGACACTTCTTTACTTTGGAACTGGTGAACATTTTCCTCTCGTTGAAACTCACTAGAAGATTGTTCACACTCATAAAATGTGATGAATGGAAATAATATTTTTCTTCTTTTGGAACAATTTATTTTTGGACTAGACAGAGAGCAAAATACTGTTAGTATGGGTTCATTCTTCATATCTATGAATTAGAGTAATATGAGGTATGGGTCCTCTGAGGAATGAATTCATCCTTGTCTGCCAGCCAAGCAGATGTACAGTCCAGATGGCAATAGATGAAATAAACCATCGCCAATAGGAAGGTCTCTGAGCAGGCTGCAAGACACATCTTAAGATCACATTGAATTTTCTTATTTAATGACAAACACTTATACATGCAGGTTACCAGGATTTTGGGTTTGTTGCATGAGTAAATATGAATATTATGTAGAATTGAATATTTCTTACTTAATTTGTGATTTCCAAAGAAACTTGCTATAATCTATATTTCTATACATCTATGTATGTATGTATGTATCTATCATCTATCATCTCTCCATTATCTATAATATATCCATCTAGAATATATAATCATTTCAAATACATACCTAGCTGCATGAACATAGCAGGGACTAAATTCTTAAACAATTAGCCATTTTTCCAGTTCAGAATTTAATTTTAATTACATAATGTATACAGTGATCAAAATAAATATATATGTAATCAAATATAACATACTAGTAAGTTTTACTTTTTTCCTTAATCTGTACTTTAGTAAACAAATTTCTGTCAAAATAATTATTTACACAATACTAATAATATTTACAAAATTAGTGAGATGCAAGGATAGTTTTTAAGTAATTTCATTCATATAACGATAAATTAGCACATGCACTCCATTTATTTCATGCAATACTAATTAATTGAGTATATATGAATGTGAATCTGTGTGTTTGCAAGTGTGTGTGCTCAAATGTGTACACAGAGTCCAGAAGATGACATTTGGTTCCCTGGTCTATCCACTGCCCCCTTATTGTTTTGAGAAAGAATGTCTCTTTCAACATGAGGTTAAGGTTTTGCAGCCTGGATTAAAAGCCAACTAAACTCAATGATCCTTTAAATCCCATTTTCTAAAACCTGAGAGTACAGATGTTTATTCAGGGTATAATTAGCTTTTTTATGCAGAAGCTTGAATTCCAAATCCAATTCTCATTTTTTATTGGATATTTTATTTATTTACATTTCAAATGTAACCTTTTCCGGGTTCTCCTCCAGAATCCTCTATCCCATCTTTCCCATACCCCCAAACCCCCACTCATTCCCACCTCACCACACTGGCATTCCCCTACACTGGAGAATCAAGCTTTCACAGGACCAAGGGCCTCTCCTCCCATTGATGTCCATCAAGGCCATCCTCTGCTACATAGGTGGCTGGAGCCATGGGACCCTCCATGTGTATCCTCTGATTGGTGTTTTACCACCAGTAGATCCACAGCTCCCTGTGAGCTCTGGGAGGGTCTGAATGGTTTAGTGCAGAATTCTATCAGACTTTCAAAGAAGATCTAATACCAATACTCTTGAAATTATTCCAGAAAATAGAAACTGAAGGAACACTACCCAATTTGTTTTATGAAGCCACAATTATGCTTATACCTAAACCACACAAACACCCAACAAAGAAAGAGAACTTCAGACCAATTTCACTCGTGAATATCAAAGCAAAAATATTCAATAAAATTCTCGCAAATCCAATTCTCATGATTCCACAGTGAATGCTGCTAACCTCTAAAACATTCCCACCAAGCTATCGCAATTCTGTCTTCAATGAACCTTCTCCTTTAAACTCAGGGAAGAATAATTCAATTTACAGGTTCTAGTGAATTTCATTGATAACTATTAGAATGTAAATGACTTCTGCATGTTCCAAGGGCACATGGAAAATTAGAATTACTTTTTGTATGTAATATGTATACTCTTTCTTGTGGAAGATGATAAAAGATAAGTTTATTTAAATATATTACTATATATTAGGCAATGTTGCAAAGTATGTGGACACATTCCATATTTAAAGGCAAATAATTATTCTTTGTAAATCATTTGTATTGAAAAGTGTTTTAACTCTCAGGTTGATGTTACAGTTTCTGAAAAAAAGGAAATATCTGTAATAAACTATGTATAAGGACAATTTTGTGTCTATTATTAATGTAATTAAAACAACTAGAATATTTTGCACATTTATTGATGGATATAATAAAAGAATAAAACTCATTTCAGATTACTTCTATTTCTTTCAGGATTTTATTATATCTATATCTATATCTATATCTATATCTATCTATCTATCTATCTATCTCTGTGTGTATATATAATATGATGAGATGAATTAAATTAATGTATTCATTTATAATAAGCATCTTCTGTAATTAATTAATGATACATTATTTATGATCAAAAATATTATCTTGCATGATTTCAAAATGTTCCCAATTCATGATATATAAAAGCATATTACTAACAGAGAATATCCACAGACTGTCTTATAATTCCCTAGGCAATATGCCTCAAAATTGATGATTAATTATTTGTGCTAATTAATTATGATATGGATGAAAATATAAAAGCTTGATATTTATGCTTTCTCAACTAGTTTCATGAAATTAATATTAACAATAACTTGGCAAAAAAATTTAGATGTATCAAATGCAATATTGGTCCTAGGTTACTTAAAAATTCTATATTATTTCATATCGTAAGTGAAACATTGGGAGTAACATTGTAAAAATGTCTATAAGATGGGCCTTATGTTACTACATGAATTCTTTTTCTGTTTGCATGCTAATAAACCTATGTCTTTTTTAAACAAATAACTTCATTTTATATAAATCGGAATTCTATTTTTGTTTCCTGCAACATACCTGGCTTGAAGGTTTTAATTATGATTACTTTATAAAATGCAAAATGCAAATCTGTTCTTTAGAAAAGTAAATATGATTAACATATAGCTATATTTTCACAATTATACAATGTTAGTGTTTATGGCATCTGTCATGCCATTGATTGCCAAGATTGATTTGGCTGATCTGCCTGCCTAGGCAGGTGTCCCCTTCCCCCTGCATTTCTTCATATATGTCTTTCCAGAAATGGTGTGATTTGCCAAAGAGGACAATGTCCCCTCAGTCATGAAGAAACAATCTTCGGTCAAAGGTAAGCTAACTAGTAGCTGTGCTCCCCTGATAGAACCTTAAAACAAACTCATAAAAATATATAATGTTACACTTGCTCTAGATTTGAGGGATATAAAACTTGACTGATTTTTAATGAGTTTAAAATAATTTGTCTTTAGCAAATTGTGTGTGTGTGTGTGTATGTGTTTGATACATACACGCATTTATATAGTATATCCACACTGAAATATTTTAAAATCATTTTATTAACTGTAACACACAAATTTTGCTATTAAACAAATATTACATTGTGAATGTAATAGTTTTTGAATTTGGTTTAGCAACTGACAGTTCAGCGTATTTTATTTTTCAATAACATGATCCATAATGTCTGTGAAATATTTCCAAACTAAAAGAAAAATAAAAAAAAAAATCAAGTTAAATTTCAACAAAATTACTTATCAGATTTTGACTACTTTATTTTGACATAGAAATACTGTTGTATAGTAGTTGTTACTATGTTTTGAGAATATGCCTTTGTCCTTCCTGTACATGGTAAATGGCTGTCTTTTTGCCAAACAGTCTTAAATTTTCATTATAATCTAAAGATATTCAATGAATGGATCACAGAAAGGTTGTTTTATAAATATAAAAACCATAGATACATAATAAATAGTATTTTCTTAATGAAACACAAATGATAGTAAAGTATTCTATAATAAACACAACATAATTATGGGCAACTCTATCATTATAGATAATTTTTTTTTTTATTGTGGTTGAATGTTGGTGAAGAAAGGGAAACAGGAGTAAGTAAAATAATTGATTGCAGCTTCTACAAAAAAATTTATTAGCTTTCAATGCAGTCATGTGTGGTCTAGAATGTTGTGCCATATTTTATTACTACTAGATTTTCCAAAATCCAGTTTTATTATTTTTAGACACAGCAAGATGTTCGGCAGGTAAAGATGCCTCCTTCCAATCATGACAACATGAATTCAGTCGCTATGCTTCCATGCTAGAAAGAGAAAAATCTTCTACAAGTTGCTCCCTCATGTCACAAATAGGAACACATTTACACACACACACACACACACACACACACACATAGATATAGATGAGATAGAGATAGAGATAGAGATAGAGATAGAGATAGAGATAGAGAGAGACACAAACAAAATAGAAAATACCATTCTCAACCACTACTTATAGGTAATGGAAACCCAAACTAATACAAAAATCTCTATTTTTCCATTTTCTGAAGTCTAGTACAGACTTTAAATTAGCTATGGAATACTAAAGTCTTCATAAACACAAAATATACCAGATATAAAATTTTAGAATAAAGATGTAAAATATGTATTCAGAAACATCCAAGGTCTTAGTTATTTATGCTCTTAGAAAACCTGTTTGTCCAAATGCCTGAAACTGAGGGGAAACAAGTGTCTACAATGTGTTACTGGACACTACTCGTTTTTTTTTTTCACTTTTTCTTTATATAAGTGATTCTAATTTGATTTCCTCTCTTGTTATAAAGATTAAAATAGTTAATAAAATAGATGTTTATGTGGAATTAGAGACTGATTTTAAAGATTTGTTGTATTTTGCCACTCAAAACTAGTATCACATACCACAGAAGATTTAAATGTGCATTGCAATCCTTTCAGACACAAAGATCCACTCTTTTTATGGTATTACCTTTTATGCGACATCACTGTTCTATCCTTCAAATCTTGTTTACTTCCCTTCTGTATTTTCTAGCTATCACCTCTGCAGAGCTCTCTTTTGTCTATGCACTTCTTTTCCTTATATATTTTTCCATATATGGTTAAGTGTCTAAACTGATACTAAGCTAAGTAGAAATATTTACACTTTTATTGTATTTATGAATTTCATCCATGTCTGTTTCTCACCTATATTGTATTTGGATGAGAATGTATCTTACCTTTCTTAATTACAATCAGCTCTCCTTTAAGAGAATACAGTTCATATATTAGTAAGTGTTTTAGTAAATTGTAAAAGTAATTTTTATTTGTCAGATGTAATCGTCATTTAAGGGCATACTACTGAATAAACTCACGCTTTATAGTTCTTTCTGAACTCTGGCTGGTTCTATTCAGCTCTTCTGCCTCTAAGTCCTCTTCAAGATAACTGATTCAAACTGGTTTCTCTCAGCTTACCACTGAATTGCTCTGTTTAGCTTCAAACTAACTCTAGCAATTTGTTATATTCTTGCTCCTTCTTATTCTCTGGCAACTGCTTCTGTTGACCTGAACTGAACTGCATGAACTTAACTCTCCACCACTGACTCAGTGAACTAAACTGAACTGCCTCAACTGAATGCACTGTGCTATACTGAATTGAACCAAATTAAACTTCGTTGTATTGCCTGAACTGGACTCAGTGAGGTGCCCTCCTCCTGACTCACTCTGCAGTCCACTTAAGTAGTCTCTTTTTCCTATGTGTTCTCCTGAAAGTTTGGCATATCCTATATCTGACTCATTCTGTCAAATATTTCTCTGATTCCTCACATTTTCTTCCCCTTAATTAGAATTCACTTTAAAGCATGGCTGATATCTTCTACCAGAAAAGAGATAGACATTAATAATTTTAATCTTTATAATTATTTTATAATATAAGCTTTTTTCACATATTTGATATTAATTATCAACTATATTTGGTTTATTGAAAATGTAAATTATTATTTATAAGTACCTGATGGAACTATTCAATTATAATATAATTTTAATAAAACTGTGGTATCAATAGATACAAGACAGCTTTATTTAATTTGGGTTCAATCTGTTACATATTGATGAAACACTATACAACCTGGTGTTGTATTTATCATTATTTTTCATGATAACCCTTTTCCTTTGAGTAAGATTTGAATATTTTTAGGTCATAGAGCAAATATAAAAATGATTGGAAGAAAAGACAGCCATTTACCATGTATGAGAAGGACAAAGGCATATTCTCAAAACATATTAACAACTACTATACAACAGTATTTATGTGTCATTCAAAAACTGGTAAGTAATTTTCTTGAAATTTAACTTGATTTTTTCTATTTTCTTTCAGTTTATCACTTAATTTGAATTTGTTCACAAATATAAAACTTCATACTTTTATACATATGATTCATCAGTAAATTACTTTTACCTTAAATAAACAATAAAATAATTTTTAAAATATAATTTAAGATATATCTCTTCCACGTTTCCTCAGGATCTTGAACAAGTGTTAGGCTTCTAGTTGACTCTTGCCCACTGCAAAATGAAAAGGTGTTCAGCCAAAGGCCTATGGGTGCAAATGCTTAAACACATGGGTGCATACAAGTTGACAAGAAACATATTTTAACAAGTTAGCCATTGTAGGTTATAGAGTAGGGCCTATGACATCCCAGCTTTGTCCTTCCACTTAGTTGTAAAGAAAGTTTACAGAAAAACTTTGGATGAGATAAACTAAGCTATTGACATTCAAAATTGGAGAAAAATAAAGATTCTTTTAACATAAAAGTTTAAATTTAATGAAGATTTTAGGAAATATAAAGATAAAACATAGTTATAGTTATAAAGGATTATTAGAAAAAGAATGAGTGTGATAATTATGAAACAAATAGTTTTTGATAATATTACACAGAGTATGAAGCATTAAAATGAAAGTTGAATTTTTAGAGAAAAGCCACCCTCACTCTTTGGTAGCCTGCCAAGCATATAAAATAATATTCTGGGAATTAATGGTCAAATAGTTACTTTAGTGTATACATGTCAGAAGAAATCTACTTTTTTAGAACTCTAAGGAGGCAAATGGGGAAAATAATATGGGGCACATAAATTGAAGATCCTCCTTACCTCTTCATTTTTGGAGAAAAAATATCCCCATGGATATCTTCCTAATATCAAAATTTGAGTGAGCATATTTGTAGCAATATCTTAACTATCAGATAATATACATCTTAATTTTCTTGAATTGATTCAAGTAAAATTGATATATGTATTATCTCTAAGCAAAATAAAATAAAATACCTAATTGCTTAAGAAAGATCAGTTTGTAAAAGCCCATAAATTACCTTATGTCTTTCATTCACTTACCTTGGTGTGAGTCTAGTCTCTTACACTCTACAATAAGGGTAGATATGTATAAATATATAAATAAATATTTTTAATTTTAAAATGTTATTTAAGTCTTCATGCTTTCATTGATGATTTTTCAAAGTATATCTAAAACACTTTTTGTTAACAATTTTAAATTTAACTTATAATTTAAATGTAATTTCAATTTAAATTTAAGCTTTTCCAAATGAAGCAACATTGCCTTATTTTACATGTGCACATTATGGTGTTTCCACAGAGTATATCTGTGTAGTATTCTCAGTCTCTGGAGACTGCTTCATGTTCTAGTTTGCTTTCCATTACTATGATAAAACAACATGATATAAAGCAACACTTGGATGAAAGAATTTATTCAGCTTAAAAGTCCTGATTATGGTCCATCATGCAATAGAGCAGAAACTACATTCAAAACAGAAGAAAGATGAGAAGCAGAATCCATGATGGAACTTTTTTTTACTGGCTTGTTCATCAAGCTATTTTATTAATCCCAGGAACACATGTTCATGGCATAGGACACCCAACCATGAGATATATCCTCCCACACAACTAGTTTATTAAGCAAAAGTTTCATCGACCTAACTATGAACCTATCTGGTTATAGCATTCTTTCAATTATGGTTTTCTTTTTCAAGATGATTCTGTCTTGTTCCAATTTAACACAATGTAGCAGTCTACATTAAATTGCAGTCATATATTTGACTGAATAAACTTGATTGAGGGGCTGGAGGGATGGCTCAGTGGATAAAAGCACTGAGTGCTCTTCGAGAAGTCCTGAGTTCAATTCCTAGTAACCACATGGTGGCTCACAACCATCTGTAGTGGGATCTGAGGCCTTCTTTTGATGTGTTAGAAGACAATTACAATGTACTCTTCTTCGAATGTGTCTGAAGATGATTACAGTGTACTCACATACATAAAATAAATAAATAATTCTTTTAAAAAGTATCTTGGTTGAGGAACTTTTATTCCAGATTATTTAGGCTCACTGAGTGCTTCTTCAAAGTTTTTGTTTTACGAGGTGCATGATTAAAAACAGACATGGGAACAAGAACATAATAAACAGATGCAGTCAGGAAACAAGGGTAAAATCTGCAAGCCAAGGCGTACAGTTGAAAACTAGATGCTGAGAAAAGTCCAGAACAAAAGATTCTTCATTCCTGCAGGTGACTCCAGTCAGGAGGCAAGAAAACTAACTACAGGTTTTCACCTCTGCCCCCTTTATCCAAACCAAATCTCTTCCCCAGCTCTGCAGGAGAATATCTGTTGTGGTACCCATTCCTCTCTGCATGGGCCTCTAGTGAGTCACACTTCCTCTCCAAACTTGCTTCCCTAACTTCCCCTTTATTCCATCCCCCAAGTCCTGCAGGCATTCTTTGGGAGTACAAAGACCACTCCAGGCATCAGAACAGGTAGACTAAATGTAATCTTCCTCTTTCACTCCTTTCCTCCAAATCCAATCAGCTAGTAGCATGCCCAGCACTGTAGCAGACCTCTATCATCACCTATGATCAGCATGAAGATTTTTCCTACCCTTTCTTTGCATTTACCCTGATATCCTAGTCCCCAATTCCAGCAGGTGGGAATAATTCAAACACGCTTACTAAAAAAAAAAAAAAAAAAAAAAAAAAAAATCAATAATTCAAACAAGCTTACCAGGTAGACCAGTGAAGCAAATAAGCAAGCTGCAGATATTCACTCTCCCTCAACTACTTCAAATCAAATCCTATCATCCACTGCTCTGTAGCACACTACCTGTTATGATCTCTCTTTCCTCTACAACCTACATTTACTTTCATTGTGTGGGATGAAAGTTGTGAACTATGGGTGTGTCTATATGTCAGCCAGAGGGACTGAAGTTACATCATTCCAACCAGACAACATAGATCTAGAAGGTCTGTATTCCCATTCTGAGGGACTAAGGAGAGTGTGGTAAAAGACCCTCATTTTTTTCCCATGTGTAACCACCCAATCGCTTCCCTTTTCTCCTAACCCAATTCATAAGTGTTGGTTCCCAACACAAGACCAGATATCAATACTTAGAGTTATATTTTTTCTAAAAGCAAATGTCTAGATGCCAGCATAAAAACAGAATCAATAAAAGCAAGTATAATCCCTCTAATTAACAGGGATTCTATCACATTAACTTATGGTAATTACAACATATCAGGTACAACAAAGACCTTAAAATAGCCTTTATAAGTATAATAGAGGTCCTTAAAATTAAAATTAATAATTCTCACAAAGAAATATATGAAAAAACAACAATAAATGAATAGTGGAAAGAAATGAATAAAACATATCAAGACAAACTGATGTTAGAAATTCAAACAGGAGCCTCAGAGGCAGATTAATCAACAAAATACAAGACATGGAAGAGGATATATCAGACCATAGAAGTCACAACGGAAGAAACATACACCTCAGTTAAAGAAAATGTTAACGTTTCATACACAAACACACACACACACACACAAATATGAAATCTAACACACAAACTGAAAGACAAAAAACACATGATCTCTCATTAGATGTAGAGAAGATCTTTGGCAAAATCCAGCAGTCATTTACAATGAACGTTCTGGAAAGATTGGGGATATAAGAAACATACCTCAACAAAACAAGGGCCATTTTCAGTAACTCTAAAACAACATAAACCTAAATGGAAAGAGACTCAAAGTAATAGCAGTAAAATCAGGAAAAATACAAGATTATCCACTCTTCCAATATTTTTCCAGATCAAATTTAATTTCTTGGTGAGAGAAATAAGATAACAGAAGGATATCAAGGGTATACAAATTGAAAATAAAATAATAAATAATAATAAGTAATAAAATAAGTCAAAATATCTTTAGTTGCAGATGATATGGCAAGTGTATTAGGGTTCTCAAGAGTCACAGAACTTATATCAAATATGGGGAAATTTATTGTAATGACTTACAGTTTGTAGTCCAACTAGCCCAACAATGGTCAACTATGGATGGGAAGTCAAAGACTCAAGTAGTTGCTCAGTCCCACGACTCTAGTTGTTTCAGCTGGTCTTCTGTAGAAGTAGGTTCCAACAGATGTGCTGGCAAGTAAATGCAAGTAGGTGAATTTCTTCTAATGTCCTTATGAAGGTCTCTAGCAAAAGCTGTGGCCCAGACTAAAGTGTATACCACCACACCTCTCATTCCAGATATAGTCAAGTTGCCAACAAAGAATAGCCATTACAGCAACTGACCCTAAAAATTCAACCTAGGAAGAATGTTTCTGTAATTTACTAAACTGATATCTAACACGACCGTAAGTTTGACTGTGTGATTACTAACTTGATTTTTTTTTTTTTTTAATTATCCCAAGCTGAAGTCCTGGCTAGAGACATTTTCCTGTCTTTTCTAGGTTCAGAGCTGTTCCCATGTAGAGAGATCCACATTCATGTCAAATCAAATCTGATTTTTACTAATTTTGTATGAATTCACGTCCTGTTGAGACAAGAACATATTCTCTTCCTCAATGCAACCTATTTCTTGCCTTCCACTCTGAGGTTAGGACATTCAAAATATGACCAGGCTGATTTAGTTCAACATTGTTCATAATACAAGATCTCTCAGCAGCTGATGGTTTTTGTTTATTTACATTTGAAAAATTTAAAGTTAGTAAGGCATTATATAATCTATCTCTGAGGGATTTTAGCATCTCCTTTGGGTTGTTAAGCATCTCTTATGATTAGATCTTTTTACAACAGCTTAGCTTGTAGGACTGTGTGGTATATCTACATTATGCTTTATACTACAACGTCTACAAAGCTGTTCTATTCTATTGTATGCATATGCCTGAGTATCATCAATTTTAATCTGTGAAGTCATCACAAAGATAGTCACCACCTCTAATGAAGGCACAGTCACAGAAGAATTCTTTTCAGAAATCAAGGCAGAAGCCCCTTGGAATTCTTTATGTGTATCAACTGTCAACACGTGTACGAATTTTAAAATTTTAAACTCCATAAAATGAGGCATATAATCTGGATTCGTAACATGGAATAATCCATGTCTATTGTTTGCTATTCTAATTTCTCAAAACTTTGTAAACTTTTCTCACCTGGAACTACTTTGTTTCTGCCACAGTAGATTCTAGATTGGATTCTTTTGAAGGTTCTTTATTCTGATTTAAAGAATCATCTAACCTCTATTCTACAATCTGCAACCTAATACTCCATCTTTCAGTCTACTCCTTATCTATGTCTGTTTTATTCTGGTCTCTCTTAAAGGATAGACAAAATTGTAATCATTGCCAAAAAAATAATTATTTATATGCTGATGAGCAATTCAAAACCATATGGGATCCAGATGCATTGCGTCATTACATTTTTTTCCTCATTTGCAATACATTTTTTTCTTTTAATTTTTAACTCTGTCCTTAAGGACTTCACTTTCTTCCTTTTAAAACTAAATATCTCTTCCTATGATTTTTTTAAACCTCCTTTCTTCTCTTTTTATTGTTTTCAAACTTAATACCTTATCTGTACAGAAGTCTGGGAATTTTCAGTCCCACTGCAGCTCAGAAAAAAATGTTCCTTTTGCCATTATTTATGTCTTCAGGCTCCTCCAGCCAGTTTGTGTTTATGGCTCCTAACTCTGCCCCCTCAGCTCTGTCTTGCAGGCTGCCCTTGCTGGTTATGGGCTGGAGCTGCTGTTTGCCTGTCTGTGAGAGCCGAGTCTCATACCAGCAGGTACCAGCTTGAAGCCCTGTGCCTATCCACCTCAGCTCTATAGAAGTTTTCAACTGTAAGGTGAGTCTGAAGATCCAATTCCCCACTTGCTCTCCACTGCTCACAGGCCTCCACAGGCTCTCAAGGGGATTTGGCTTTCTACCTCTCTAGGTAATTGCATCCAGCTCTAGAAAGTGCTTGTTTCCTGCCTTCCACCTGGAATTTTTTCCTCAGACTTTAAGCTTGGATTGTAAGAGCACCCAATTATGGCTACCATTTGTAACCTCAGGCTTTTTCATCCATGCTTAGTTCCTGAAATAACCTCTGAGATTTAATTACATATAAATAAATGCTTAGGCCATAAATTGGGCTTGTTCCCCGACTAGTTCTTAATTAACCCTTTTATTTTATTCTATGTTTAATTATCAACCATAGATGATTGCCTCTACTCAGTTTCATGCATCTGTCTCCTCAGAGTTCAGAGAAAATCCCCTGTCTGATTCTATTCCAGAATTCCTCTCTCTCTCTTAGGAAACTCCCACCTCCTATTTCAGGCCTAAGCTAATAGGTCAAGAGCATTTTTTGAAGGGTGGTGCATCCATATTTCATACAAGAGATTCTCTCTACAAATCTCAAATTATTTACCTTTTAATTTTAAGTCTAGTTTTGTACACTAAAATTGTGCATTAAAAACTGTTTATAATAAACAGTGTAAAATAATCTGTTTTTCACAAGCATGAAATAATTATTTTACCTGAAATTTAAGAAGAGAATAAAAGGGTTGTTTCCAGCTTCTGGCTATCACAAACAACGCCGCTATGAACAGAGTGGAACATGTGCCCCTGTGGCATGGTGAGGCATCTTTTGGATGTATTCCCAAGAGTGGTATTAGTGAGTCTTCAGTTAGATCTATTTCTAATTTTCTCAGGAACTTCCAGATTGATTGGTTGTATCAGTTTGCAATCCCACCTGCAGTGGAGGAGTGTTCCTCTTTCTCCACATCCTCAGCAACATGTGTTGCCACCTGAGGTTTTGATCTTAGCCATTCTGATTGGTGTAAGGTGGAGAGGACTACTGAGTCTGGGTTCAGTCGGAAATAATGCACCGAACCCTCAAGAAACTGGAGGTTCCAGGGAGTTTAGAAGTCTGGTGGGGTGGGGAGTAAGGGGGTGGGGACATACTCATGGAGATGGGAGGGGTCACAAGGAGGAGATATAGGATGGAGAACAGTCAAAGGGTGGACCAGTAGGTGAATAAAATCTGAAAAAAATTAAATTAAACAAAAGAGAGAATAAAAGGAAACATAAATTTGGCTTATAAGTATTCACAAAGACCACTCTATACATTTCTTTTTCAGATAAAATAAATTTTGATAAAATTTATAATAAATGTAGTTATAATTTAATACAATTATCCATTAAACAGTCACGGTTTGATTTACAACAAATATGTTGGGAAAAAGTAGTACTAAGTTACTAGTATTCAACTATGTACACAAATACCACATTTCCTGCTTTAACAAGCACTTAGTTGACATATTATTTATAAAAAGAGAAAAATTTGGCACATGTTAAATGCAAATATAAATTATTAAACTTGAGGAAAAGTAATGTCTCCTGACATAACAATACAGCCTTTCAAAAACAGTAGAGAATAAATAGAACCATGAAAATATGTTAAAACCTTTTATTAAATATTTTTTACTTCCTTACTCAGTATGTAGAATGTAAAGATTTATTTGGGAATATCGAAGGGAAATATTCTTCATAAGCATTAATAATTTTATTGTTATGTAAGAAGAGAATAAAAGGAAATATATATTTCTTCATAAGTATTAAATAATTAATTAATAAATTAATTTTATATAAGAAGAGAATAAGCCTTTTAATACTTTCTTTCAGATATATACATACATAAACACATGCATATATACATATAGGAATACATATATACATACTCATTCATATACACTTAAACACAAACACATACACATATATATACAGGTATACATATATACATACACATTCATATACACTTAAACACAGACACATACACATATACATACAGGTATA
>JADRCH010000047.1:12678648-12811435 GCA_019843965.1 Rhynchomys soricoides
CTCCCTCTGTTCCTCTCTCTCTTCCTCTCTCCCCTTCTCTCTTTCTCTCCCTCTCTCTCCTCCTCTCTTTCCAGCTCTTCTCTCTTCTCTGCATTCCCCTTTTCCTCTGGACTCACGGCTTTGCTCCCTTCTGTCTGCCTACCTGACTGCTTGCCCACTTGTCTCTCTCTACCTGTTCTCCACGTGCTCACTCCTCTCCACTCCCCTAGTAACCCCCTCTATATCATATATGTTACATTACATAATTTCTCAGGGTCATACTGTGGCACAGGCCTGCCAGGTACCCCCTTCCCACAATATATTTCATAACATTGTGAAGATACAACACATTTGAAAGTTTGTTATTCATGCAAGATCTGAAGTCATAAATGAAATTTTAATTGTTAGAATAGGTTTACTATAAAATACTAAACTGGGTAAGATTCCCATTTTATAATCGTCATGATTTGCTTGCGGGTTGAAATGATATGGTAAGCAGACTCCCTCAAGAGCACACCCATGAAAAGACTCTTCATCAAATATACACTTCAATTCCAGAACACAAACATAAAATTAGTATACTATAAAATCAATCTTAATAATATTGTCTGGACTAGGAGATCAGGATGTCTTTAAAATAGTGAAAATAATTATTACAACTAATATTTTGAGTCTTGAACATTATACAGATTTATACTAGGAGTATTATGGTAGCATGCAGGATAGCATTCAAAGACCAAAATACATTTGCTGAGGTGAACATGAACATGCAACATGAACATATCCATAATTTTCAAATTATGTAATGTATACAATTTTTATTACTCTGCTTAATGGTTTAATTAGCAACTAATATCTATTAAAATACACTGCAATAAGTAAACAATAAAAATGATATATTCACTTATGTAACATTTGATATATGTCGTACATGTGACCGAGTAAGAGAAGAATACATGTAATTGTGGACAGTGATTATTCAGTTAACTGATCAAAAGAGATTAGAGTTTTCATAACTTTTCTCTAAGTTTCATTGACTTGACTCATGGTTCTTGGTGGATAACAACTACATTTTATTTTAAACTAAAACACTAAATCATATATTTCAAGCATATTCTATACTGAAATTTCTGTGTGTTGCCAACCAAAGCAACTAAGCACTGAATACACTGAGACACCTGAAAAATAATATAAGCAAATAGTCTTTATAAAATCCCATTTTCATCAACATATTGGTACAAGTTTTGAATAGCTATGATTATAATGAAGCAGGTGGCTGAAACTATCACATTCCAGACAGCTGGTGAGGCTGAAGTGAAAACCAATTATTCAATTTGGCTTCTAAATTTTTATTTGTTTAATCTGGCATACATTGGCATTTTCTTTCCCATCTGGATTTGGTAGGTTCCTTGAATAAGTAGGAAAATTAAATCAACCCACCAAATTTTCATTTAAGCACCATTACTTTTGCATATTTTTTTCTGTGTATATAGAAAAATGGATTTTTTTTTCTAACAAACAACTGTATGAAGCACCTGGACAATTAGTTTATTTTGACATTTTAATGATCCATTCATAAGTGTTTCAAAATTTTGCTTGTTCTTGATAATCAGGTGTAGAAATTTTTATAAGATATTAAATAAATCATATCATTTAATAATGAAATATTTGAATACCTAAAACTCAAAAAGCTATTAATCTAATCACAATGAGTGAGAGCAGAAGTTGGACATTGAGCTACAGGATTTGGATTTGCACTATAGGAATTTGACTTACGTTCATTTCATATGTTCTAATAATTTCCTCAGAGAATAAGAAGTATTTGCCTTGTTTGTAGATGTTACAGGAGCTTATAGTTAAAATAGTTTGAGTGTTTAAATACATTTAGGATTTATAAAAGGTTAATGTTTTTTAAAGACTGTGAAACATTTAAAAGGCAGAACTGTGTCCTATATTATATTGATATGTGGGCTTTGATTTATTCAAAACCTCCTCATTTAGGGTTCTCAAGCACTTCAACCTGCCTTCTCACCCACTGATCAGAGGGAAAGGAACACAAAGGTTAATAGGAAAAGACTGTTGAGGACCTGCTTACAAGTAGTTCGTTGGAGTGATTCCACTCCTCCTATCAGAGTACCAGCAGACCAATTCAATAGAAAACACCAAACACAACCCAGAAGAAACAACCATTCTCCATCAAATCTGCAGAAATCAGGGAATCAGTCAAAATCAGCTGAAATTTCATGATAAATTCATTGGCACTGGCACTTTTCTCTCTGTGGAGTGAAGACCAGGAAGATCAATGAATATCAGCGAAGATCAATGAATCTTGGCATGGTATAGCAGTGAAAGAGCCTTCTTCCATTGTTTGTGGGGTTCTATTTATATTCTTTCTAAACATCACACACCCTTGGAAGTGTCTGTTTTCAGCAAAAGATTGTATACCCTCTCACAAGACAGCTTTCAGAAAAACACTCTGTGACACAACTCTGTTGTTAACGAAAACCAGAAATTTCGAACTTCAGATTTCCCCTTTCTGTTTTAAAGAAAAAAATGAAGTTTTTCTCTACCATTAACAATCTACACACAATAGAAATAATTATGAGAACCATAAAAATAGAAATTTAAATTACATTTTAAATAAACTGCTAGTGTACAACATATCAAATAACAGGCAAAACAACAATGTATTTCTATCAAGATACAGTAATCAAATAAAACAAACACATTTCAATCACCAAACAATAATAAAATAATACAACTTTAAATTCTATCATTAGAAAAATAATCAAACAAAATAACTTTAAATTTCTAACAAGATATATTAATTGATATCAAAGTAAAATATTAAAGCTGGTGTTTATTTTTTATTTTTTGTTATTATTCTCTTTTTCCCTTTTTATTAGAAATCATTGTTAGATAGAAGAGAGAAAGATAGAGATCTCTGACTTAATCTTTATTTTGATGGCTCAGTGGTTAAGAGCACTGACTATGCTCCAGAAGTCCTGAGTTAAATTCCTAGCAACCACACGGTAGCTCATAACCATCTATAAAGGGGTCTTACTCCCTCTTCTTGTATGTCAGAAGACAGTGACAGTGTACTCACATACATAAAATCAATAAATCATTTAAAAATAAAAAAATAAAAAAAATCTTTATTTTGTTTCCTCCCTGATCATAACCAATAACAACCAACCACTTCAGATGGAAATCATCCATTCCAGCATTTGGGAATAGGGGAAGCACATCCTTAAAATTACTTGTCTGGCAACAAAGATATCTTTTGGATACATTATGAAAATTGAGACATTGGTCAAAACCCAGGAAAGCTATCTGAGACTTTTTCTGTCCAGTCTCTATATTATCCAGTCTGTGTGTTTTCCAGTCCATGTGTGATCGATCATTTGGCCCAGCTCCTTTTGAAATAGATTTGTATTCATATTTTGGAGAGATCAGTGACAGGGATAGTCTGTGAGGGTGAATCAACTTCATGATTTGCTTAGTGAAAACATTCAGGTTTTGGCTGATAAGAGATTTTCCCTTGTCAAATCTAATCTTTATATGTTGTATTGATAGTTATAGTTTTTCTTTTCCTATAGATACATGAGCATAACCATGTCCCAATCCTAAAACTGCTTGTAGGTTGCTATTCTAATGACAACACATTCTTATAGTATTTTGGCTGGCATAGTTCTTCATTTTTTTCTGATAACACAGTGTCTCTCAACTGCTGTTGTTCTTTTTCACCAAGATCAAGAAAATTTAGAATTTACAAAGCATTACTCAGTTTGTTGCTGGGAGTTTCTAATATTACTTTTTGCTTAATAAGCACATCTTTTAAGCTAAGATTGGCTCTTTCTACAATTGCTTGTCATGTGGACCCTGAGAACATGTCCATGGTATGGTGGACATACCTTTGTTTTCCAAATTCTGAAAAAGGAAACATCCACTTGCCAGATATCATTTCTTCTGATAGCCCCTGGGATTACTAACAGCAGGTAATGGAGATTAGGTGTATAGAAAACAAATAGAACATTTTATTGTTGTTGTTGTTGTTATTATTATTATTATTATTTCTTGGGCATGTTGACAAGTGATAGAATTTTTTTCTTTGAACCTTTCCCGTCAACATGTTTCTCATGAAATTTTGAGTCTTCTAACATATTTCCTATTAGTAGTTGGTCAATTTCCTGATTTCCCTGAGCCATTGGACCTGGCAAACTTGTATGGGACTGAATATCAGTAATATATAATGGTTAGTTTCTACTTACAATAGCCTGTTGCAATTGTATAAACAACAAAGATAATTGTGAGTTATGTACAAACAAACAGTCTCAGTATGCCAAACAACTATTTCCCTATATAAAGAATCAGTGACTATAGTAAGAATCAGGATAATTGAATAATACCATAAGGATGGCATACAATTCTGGTTTTTTATCTTAAGTATACACATCTTGCTCAGTTTGTCTGACTTATAACCTGCTATCCTCATGTTCATTACATCAGTATAGAATGTTAGTACCTCTGGAATTGGTGTTCTCATTACAATATGTAGAAGAATCCAAATAGTTCTTTTTATAAACTGCATATATTTGCTATTTTGTTATATATTATAAATTTTTCCCAAGTAGTTATTACAAACTCTTTGGCAATCTTCATTGATCACCCATAATGGCATAATCTCCATGTTAGTAAGAGGTATTACATTTTGGCCAGATCTGTCCCTGATGATTGATGTTGTCTTGTTCTACCACTTAAAAATTAATTCAGAAATATTTTCTCCATATATCTTCAATTCTTTGTTTTGTTTATGATATAAGAAAATCCATTCGATAATACAATCTGTCCTTATCATAAAGAGCCTAATAGGAGAATGAATTGAAGGAAAAATGACCAAAATACAATCAAGTTTAAGAGCAAGTATATCCATATATGCATCTTGCAGCATTTGTTCTAAAAGAGTTAACACACTGCTTCAGCTGTTAGATATCATGGACTGCTTCCAATTTAATGTCTTTACGAGGTTTGAAACAAAGTACTTAACTCAGAAGTACTTAATTAAAATGTAGGTCTCCCAATTAATATTTCCCATTAATTTTTGAAAATCATTAAATGTTCACAACTGGTCCCTATGTATCTCTACCTTTTGTGATCTAACATTGGTTAACTGCTTTTATAACCCAAATAACTAAGTGAATCTCCTCTTTGTATTTCTTTTTTTCTTGAGCAATCTGTAACCCCTACCACAACTGAATTCTTTGTGTTTTTAAACATGTTTTCTAAAGTGTAGTCATCAGAATCAGCCAATGAAATATCATCCATGTAATGATAGATTGACAAAATTGCCTATGAATTATTTCTAATAGTTGTTGCATAAAATATTAACATAAAGTTGACAATTTATCATTCCCTGCGGAAGTACTTTCCATTGGTATTGTTTTTCTTGGAGCACATTTGTTCACAGGATGTACTGAGAAAGCGAAACTTTCCTATCTTTCTCATGTAAGGGTAGTGTGAAAAAGCAGTCTTTAGAGCAAAATATTATTATAGGCCGTGGTCAATGTAAGAAGGAAAGTAATAGGAGTCCAGGATGCATAGGACACAGTGCTTGAATTACCCTATTCACTCCTCTTAAATCTGTTACCATCCTCCGTTTTCCTGATTCTTCTTCTACCTCCTCCTCCTCCTCGTCCTCTTCTTCTTCATCATCAATATTATTATTTTTTTCTTTTTTTCTTTTTTTTTTTTACACTCCAGATTTTATTCCCCTCCCTATTCACCCTTTGACTTTTCCACATCCCGTACCTTCTCCCCGCACCCCTGGCTCTATGATGTTGTCCCCACCCAACCCCACATAGTCAGACCTCTAAACTCCCTGTCTCTTGAGAGATAGGCGCATTTTCTCTGACTGAACCAAAACTCGGCAGTTCTCTGCGTATATGTGCTGGAGGCCTCATATCAGCTGGTGTATGCTGCCTGATTAGTGATCAAGTATCTGAGAGATCTCAGTGGTCCAGGTTAATTGAGACTGCTGGTCTGCCTACAGGGTCGCCCTTCTCCTCAGTTTCTTGCAGCTATTCTCTAATTCAACCTCGGGAGTCAGCAGCTTCTGTCCATTGGTTGGTTGCAAATATGTGCGTCTGACTCTTTCAGCTGCTTGTTGGGTCTTTAGGAGGGCACTCATGGTAGGTCCCTTTTTGTGAGCACTCCATAGTCTCAATAATAATGTCAAGGCTTGGGGCCTCCCCTTGAGCTGGATCCCACTTTGGGCCTGTCACTGGATCTTCTTTCCCTCAGCCTTTACTCCATTTCCGTCCCTGCAGTTCTTTCAGACAGGAAAAATATGGGTCAGTGTGGGATAGCAACCTCATCCCTCATTTGATGCCCTGTCTTGCTGCTGGAGGTGGGTATTACAAGTTCCCTCTCCCCACAATAAATCATTTCATAGAGGGTCCCTCTCTTTGAGTCCTAGGAGTCTCTCACCTCCCAGGTCTCTGTTACATTCTGGTGGTCTCCCCAACCTCCTATCTCCAGAGCTTGCTTGTTTCCATTCTTCCTGCTGGCCCTCAGGGCTTCAGTTCCTTTTCTCCTACCCAATACCAAATCATGTTCCCCTCCTCCCCCTTGCCTTTTCCCTTTCAAGTTCTTCCCTCCCTCCCCCTTTATGGTTGCTTTCTTTTCCCTCCCAAGTGGCTCTGAGGCATCCTCCCTTGGGCCCTTCAGCTTTTTGAGTTCTATGGACTGTATCTTGGGTGTTCTGTACTTTGTTTTTTGTTTTTCTTTTCAGCTGATATCCACTTATTAGTGAGTACACACTATGCATGTCCTTTTGAATCTGAGTTACCTCATTCAGGATGACAGTTTCTAGGTTCATGCATTTGCCTGCAAAACTCAAGATGTTCTCATTCTTAGTAGCTGAGTAGTATTCCATCATGTAAATGAACCACATTTTCTGTATCTACTCTTCTATAGACATCTGGGTTGTTTCCACATCCTGACTATCACAAATAAGTCCACTATGAACATAGTGGAACACCTGCCCCTGTGGCATGGTGAGGCATGTTTTGGGTATATTCCCAGGAGTGGTATTGCTGAGTTAATCTATTTCTAATTTTCTGAGGAGCCTCCAGATTGATTTCCAGAGTGGTTGTACCAGTTTGCAATCCCACCAGCAATGGAGGCATGTTCCTCTTCCTCCATATCCTTGCAAACATGTTGCTTGAAGTTTAGATTTAGCCTTTCTAATTGGTATAAGGTGGAATCTCAGGGTCGTTTTGATTTGCATTTCTCTGAACACTAAGGATTTTGAACATTTCTTTAGGTGCTTCTCAGCCATTTGAGGTTCCTCTGTTGTGAATTCTCAGTTTAGTTTTGTTCCTCATTTTTTAATTGGGTTGTTTGTGGTTTTGGTGGTTAGCTTCTTGACTTCTTTATAAATTTTGGATATTAGCCCTCTATCAGACGTAGGGTTATTGATGATTGGCAAAGAAGAAATAAAGGTTTTACTATTTGCAGATGATGTGGTAGTATACATAAGTGACCCCAAAATTTCTACCACAGAATATCTCCAGCTGAAAAACAACTTCAGCAAGGTGGCTGGATACAAAATTAACTCAAATAAATCTGAGGCCTTCCTTTATAAAAATGATAAATAGGTTGAGAAGGAAAATTAATTAATTAATTTTTTTACACTCCAGATTTTATTCCCCTCATCCACCCTCTGACTGTTCCATATCCCATGCCTCCTCCCCACCCTCCTGTGTCCATGTGGATGTCCCCCCCCGACCCCACCTGACCTCTAAACTCCCTGGGTCCTCTAGTTTTTTGAGGATTATGTGCATAATCTCTGATTGAACAGAGACCTGGCAGTCCTCTGCTGTATGTGGGTTGGGGGCCTCATATCAGCTAGTATATGCTGCCTGGTTGGTGGTCCAGTGTTTTAGAGATCTGTGGGGTCCAGATTAATTGAGACTGCTGGTCCTCCTAAAGGGTTGCCCTCCTCCTCAGCTTCCTTCAGCCTTTCCTTAATTCAACCACAGGGATAAGCAGCTTTTGTCCATAGGTTGGATGTAAATCTGCATCTGACTCTTTCAGCTCCTTGTTGGCTCTTCCAGAGTACGGTCATGCTAGGTCCCTTTTTATGAACACTCCATAGCCTCAGTAATAGTATCAGGTCTTGGGACCTCCCCTTAAGCTGGATCTCACTTTGGACCTGTTGCTGGACCTTCTTTTCCTCAGGTTCCTCTCCATTTCCATCTCTGTAATTCTTTCAAACATGAACAATTATGGGTTAGAGTTTTGACTGTGGGATGGCAACGCCCTCACTCATTTGATGCCGACATATTGCTGGAGGTGGGCTCTACAAATTTCCTTTCCCCACAGTAGAGCATTTCATCTAAGGTCCCCCTCCCTTTCGGTCCTGAGAGCCTCTTAACTCCCAGATCTGTGGTGCATTCTGGATGGTCTCACCACCTCCTACCTCTCTAGGTTTCCTGTTTCCATTCTTACAGCTGTCTTTCAAGACTTCAGTCCTTTTCCCTCACCCAATACTAGATCAGGTTCGCCTCTTCCTCCTCCCAGTCCACTTTCCCTCCCAGGTCCCACTCTCTCTCCCCTTGTGATTGTTTTCTTCTCCCTCCCAAGTGGGACTGAGTTGTCCTCACTTGGGCCCTTCTGCTTGTTGACATTTTTAAGTTCTATGGGTATTTTGTACTATTTTTTTATTTTTGGCTACTATCCACTTATTAGTGAGTACCCATTTGAATACCTTCCACTGGAGAATCTACTATACCACCCCTAGTATCATTATTCACTGTATTCCGAATTGCAAAATTATTAAATGTTTTAAAAAATCCCTTTCCCATAAATTTATATGTATGCCGTCCGCATAAGGCATCAACTTCCCTGTTTTCCCTTCTGGTCCCATATAGTTAATCCATTCGATACATTGTCTTATTTGTGATAATTTACCACTTCCTCTGAACCATATATAAACCTTCTAAGTGTCCAATCTGGATTCCAAGACTTTTGGGAAAGTATACTAACATCAGCTTCCACTAACACTTCTGTTTCAACACCATTCATTTGTTCCATTAAATTTTGTCTCTGATGATTAACCACTGTTTGCCAGTACACATATTTTCTAGCACTACCAAAAGTCCCTGTTCTTTCCATTAGAATGGACTTACCCCTTGATGTAAGTAAAATATAACAACTGGGCAATTCTATTCAGAGCATCAACTTGCATCTCCTTTTCACATATGCTGTAATTTTAATTTTTTCTTTCTATCCCCATCTACTATACCTTGATGCATAAAAAGTCCTTGAGAAGTTAATCTATTTCTTTCCAAGATTATTGCTACTGTCCTTGATGGTAACGGAAGCCCATAAATGCCAGTGTTTAACTTGTAACATTAAACTTTTGAGGATAGTGCAAAAGGCATATCTGTGGCCAGATCCAAAGCTGCACTTTCTTCTATAGCATTCATAAGATCAGAAATATTTAGTTTTATTTTTGTGCCCATTTGGTAACTCCTGGATGACCAAAGGAAGACTGCTCATATTATTTGTGGTTGGGTCTCAAGCTGACAGGCCCCTCAGACAATTTTTTGATGGCAAGAGGTTGCCTAATACGTCTCTCATGGACCAACACTCCATAGACCAATGTTTCCCCATTCCACAGTAGCTGCAATATGTTGGAATCCTTGGTGTTTCATAGCAGTAAGAACCTGCTTGTTCTCTTCGATAAATACCATGGTCTCCAGAGTGAATGAACCTGCTATTTTGTGCACCAAATTTTTTAGCCTTACAATTTCTTTGGAAATAGTCACATTCCCTACAATTAAAGCATTGGGCATTTTGATTCCTGGGAATTCTAGCTATGGTTTGCCCTATGATATTGACTTGAGGATCCTGAGAACCAATACCATTTATCTCTCTTATCCATTCTACAAATTTCTACATTATATCAAAATTCTACCTCTTATGAATAGAGGAGCAAAGAACGTGGCAAAGTAACTGTTTCTGGTTGGATGAATCATCCTCAAAGTATAAGCCCAAGAATAATCTAGCTGGATTGTGAGGTATATCCCAATCTTCCTGAGAAACTGCCACATTAATTCCCATAATGTCTGTAACAATAATCCCTCCATTAATGTATGAGAGTTCTTCTTACTTCATATTCTCTCCACTGTGAACTGTCATTTGTTTACTGATATTTGTTATTCTGAAGGCTATATGAAACCTCAAAGCTGCATTTATTTATATTTCTCTTATGGCTAAAAGTGGTGAGCATTTCTTTAAGTGTTTGTCAGCTACTTGGATTTTTGATAGTAATTTTTTTAGATCTGTATCTCACTTTAAATTTGGTTACTTGTCTATTTGTTTGTTTGATATTATCTTCCTGTAGACCATTTGCTTGCTAAAATCTTTCACAATTTTATAAGCTTACTTTGTCTGAGTAATGATATCTTTTGCTGGGCAAAATCTTTTCATGGTCATGAGGTTCCATTTACTAATTATTGTTCTTAGTTCCAGAGATAGTGGTGTTTCATTCAGAAATTCTTTTCCTGTGTCCTAGAGTTCAATGCTATCCCCCAATTTCTTTCTACCTAGTATATCTAATTTTATGTTGAGGTCATTGCTTGATTCATATTTGGGTTTTATGCAGCACAATTAGTGCAGATCTATTTAGCTTTCTCCACATGCATCTGCTCAGTTTGTTTTGTTTTATTCTTCTCTAATGTGTATTTTTGAATTCTTCATTAGGTATCCATAAGAAAGGTAAATTTACATCTATGTCTTTAATTCAATTCACTGATAAACATGTCTATTTCTGTGGCAATATAATGCTGCTTAATTATATACCAATAGGACAAATTAAAATTGGAATTGGAATATATGCAGCAATTTTAAAATAATGAGGACTGTTTTAGCTTTTCTGGTTTTGCTGTTATTGTTGTGTTAAATACCTTGTTTTGGTTTGTTTATTTACGAAAATTGTCCTTTAAATATCTCAAAAATTTTGTGTGAATTTTGATGGGGATTGCATTGAATCTGTAGTTTCTGTCTGATCGTTTAGCAAATTTATTATATTAACCATAGTGATCCTTGATATCTATCCATCATCTAATACCTTCAATTTCCTTTTTCAATGTCTGAAAGGTATTTTTTTTAATTATACAAATGTTTCACTTGCTTTGTTAAATTTACCCCGAAGATATTTTGTACTTTATATACTGAGGCTACTGAAAAAGGTGATCAATTTTGTGAGTTAATTTTGTCCCATGCTACTTTGCTGACAGTAACCACTGTCAACTGTAGGAGTTCCTGGGTAGATTTGGGACTCACTTCTATATACTGCCATAATATCTGTAAATAAAGATATTTTGACTTCTCCCCTTCAAATTTGCATCTCAGTGATCTCCTTCAGTTGTTTTATTGCTAGCTAAGATTTGAAGAATTACATTTAGTGGTTAATAAGAGTGTGAACAATGTTGTCTTATTCCTGATTTACTTGAAATTGCTTTGAGTTTCTCCTTATTTAAGTTGATGTTGGATATATACTTGCTGTAATATGCCTTTATTATATTAAGATATCCTTGTATCCTTAAATACTCTAGGACTTTTATAATGAAGAAGTGTTGGATTTCTTTCCAAAGATATTTTTTGCATCTAATGAAATCATCATGTTATATTTTGAGGGTATTTTTGTTTTATTTTTCTTTTAGTTTGTTTATATGGTAGATTACTTCTATTGATTTACATATGTTAAGCCAATCCTGGGGATGAAGTCTACTTGACCATGGCTGATGATGTGTTTCATGAGTTTTGGGATTCAGTTTGTAGGTGTTTTTTTGACAATTTTTGTTTCTATGTTATAATGGAAATTGTAACTTAATTCTCATTTTCTTTTGGTTCCTTATGTGGTTTATGTATCAGCATAACTGATGATTCATAAAATGAATACCTAAATGTTACTTCTATTTTTTTTTGTGGGATAATTTGAAGAGTATTGGCATTAATTCTTTCAAAGTCTGGTAGAATTCTGTACTAAAACTATCTGGCTGTGTGCTTATGTGAGGTGGTAGAATTCAACTTGCGATTTCTGCTAAATTAGGAATTATTTGTGTGCTTTAAATTGCTTAACTGACCTTAATTTAAATTTGATAGCAGATAATTACAGAGAAAATTTCCCATTTCATTTAGATTTTTCAGTTTGGTAGAGTAACTGATTTTAAATTATCAGTTTAAAGTATAATCTATGATTCTCTTGATTACCTCAGTGTGTACTTTCATGTCTCCATTTCAATGCTAATTGTTCTCAATTTGATTCCTCTCTCTAATTAATTCTTTGAATTAATTTAGCTAAGTATTTGTTGATTTTATTTAGTTTCTCAAAGAACCAGCCATTTGATGCATTGTTTCTTTGTATTTACTGTTGTTTGTTTGTTTGACTTTTGTTGAACACTGCCACGAGTGTCTTTTCCTTGCGGAATCATTATTATTAGAGTTGAGAGCTATCAATGGACAGTGTTTGTTGCTTCTTGATATTAGGTTGTTGTGATTTCCACCCCCCTTCTTTTGATTTGCTGATCTCAGAATCACAGATTATTTATTCCTTGTTGTTGGTTTTGTTTGTTTGTTTCTTTGGATGTAGTTGACCTTTTAAGATTGGGATTTTCATTTCATTCTAGCACTGTCTATATGATAAATTTGTAATCATGCACTGCTTAAATTTTGTTTTATCTTGAAAGGCCCTTCATTCTCCATCTAGTATGACTGAAAGTTTTCCTTGATCTATGAACAATATAACTTGCAAGTTAATAGAAGAAAAAACCAGGAAAAATACCTTGCAGATTAAAGTTCTGTTTGTAATTAATACAGTTATGAATAAGTTCATATTTCTTCTGTGAAAGTTAAAGATTCAGCTTTTAGTTAAATATAAGTTCTGATTTGTCTTGTGTAAAGATCTTACATATTAAATTTTCTATTTAGAATTAAGAATAAATTGCTGTTTCTCAAATCTAATGTAAAGTGCAAATATGGCTTTTAACCTACATTAAACTTGTGACCCCACTGACATGATATATATTCTTACTAATTTTCTTGCCTTTCATTGTATTTTTCTAACTAGGTATAAAAAGCAACTCTCTCACTCATGGGAACATTTGTTCTCTTTTATAAAAAAGAAGCCAAGCAGTGGCTACCTTCTCAAATTCTCACTTATGATAGGACAGCCAACTGGTCAGTCCCAGGCATAGCATAAAACACAGCTTAGTTTAATATGAAAATCTTGGATTTGGTCTTTTCTCTATTCTCAGATATAACACATCGAGGCTGGCATCTGTAATATCTTAGAGATTATCTATTATCTGACCAGGCCCTCCTTTGTTTTCGGATCTGACTTTTTTTTTTTTTTTTTTGTTACTATTTCGGTTTCCTTTGCAATTTCTAGTATTCTTTCTTTCTTCTGTAAGATTTGTGATATAATTATTCTGTGCAGAGAATAATTTCTGTTCTGATCCAGTCTATTTGGTGCTGTATATGCTTCATAGATGTTGATATGAATCTCCTTCTTTAGATTAGGAAAATTTTCTTCCAAATAGAAAATTTAACATGTCCTTCGCCTACCTGATTCTCTGGCTGGTATGATCAGAAAGCTTGGAGGGAATCTATTATTTCAAATACTATCATTAGTTTAATTAAGGATAGATAGATCATTCCTCCTGTAAATGTGTTTAACACTAAGCTTAAAGACCTGAGTGTGCACTCTTGGTTCTAAGAGGAGGAAGGAAAACAAACTTCCAGAAATTGATCTATGAACAATATAACTTGCAAGTTAATAGAAAAAAAAACAGGAAAAATACCTTGCAGATTAAAGTTCTGTTTGTAATTAATACAGTTATGAATAAGTTCATGCCTTATAGCTTACAGGCATGCTGAGTCACACATGCATTCACATGTATGCATAGATGCAAAATATAAATTAGAAGAGACAGAAAGAGACAGAGATAGAGAGACAGAGAGGCAGAGAGGCAGAGATAGAGATAGATAAAAGTAAACAATGAAAACATTTTATTGAATAACTTTAGAAATATAAGCTGTTTCCTTTCTAATACAGTTTATATAATTTGATATTTTCTAAATACCAAGCTATTGTTTTCTTTGAATATGTATATTCAAGTTGAAATATAATTAGTAACCTCAAGTATTGATTTATATATTTTACTAAGTATAGAGATCTGAATTCTTACCAATTGTCATTATGCAAATATATCAAATTTAAGTTCCTATTTAAAGTAATTTCTTTTATAGAACATACTTGAGGTTAATATCCAGTAAGAATATTTGAGTGAAAGCCAGTATCATTCACAGTGAACATTTAATTAGATCATCAATTATTTATTTAAGTAGGAGTGATTATACTTTAATTCCAAGAATCTAATGAAGGCATACAGTTTGTAAAGTGCATTTAAAATGATCTTTATAATCCTAGTTTTTGTAGTGACTAATAATACACAATTCTCCAGCTAAAAGAATTATTTTACTAACTTTAGAGTTAAGTTAGTAAATCTCTTAATTTCTCACAACACATTTCTTGATTTATCAATACATATTTAGATATTAGTTTGAATAAAATATTTTCTTTGTGAAATGTATAAAGTGGTGTGTAAACTATTATAATAGAATTATATGCATTGAAGCTACTCCATTGATTATCACCTAATAATTCAATTTGAGAAAATTAGCCTCATATTTCTTTTAAGTCATCATAGATCAAGGAGAGAAAAATGTGTTTTTCTTAAATGAGACCAGTATAATGTTTTGGATATTAATTGATAGTTTCCAGCAGTTTTAAATGATGAGAATGAAATAAAAAGAAGTTTTGAAATTTAAATAATACATTACAATACTAATAAGAGTAATAAGACTCTATACACAGCTTGCTGTGTAAGAGTATGTAGCTTCAAAACTATGAATGCCTATTTAATCTCCAATATCCTTATAAAAAAGTTTATATACGGTTCCTGTGCCTGTAACTGCCAAGTGATATGCAGAGAAAGATAGGAGTATCTACGTGGCATGATAGTCAGACAGCCTACTCAAAATACCCCAAACTTTGTGAGCGTTGAGTAGCATACTCTAAAGGAAATAAGGTAGAGTCATTTATCATTAGCCTCTGTCCCTCACATGTTCTCATGGCTGCCTGATGCAGAACATAACCATACACCACCCTATCCCTGTGCTTATATCACATAGAGACAAATGATAATGAAAAACAATAATAAAAACAATAATAGTAATTACCATTTTGTCTATAGTAAATAAAATTAAATAAACTGTCTCATCATTTTTTTTTCATTTTAAAACTGCTTCAGTTTAAGAGCTTGTAGAATGATTTAAACTTCTTAGCAAGTGAACCAAACCAACAAATGGCTACTGAAGATCGTTTCAGTATTATGACTTTAGAAGTTTTAACTCATAGTTTTCAGTGCTAGACCAAAGTAGAAATCTACTAACATAATTTGAGCATACAAACCATAAAATAAAAGTACCTGGTAAAAGTGCCCTAATAAAGAAATGTAAACGGAGAGACAAACATCTAAGTTTTATTTGCTGGGCACTTAAGAATATAAGGATTTTTAGTATGTAAAAATATCACATATTCCTTTTTGTTGGAATAGGATATTTGGGATTCTTTCTATTTTCTCTTATCCATACCTGAATTTAACTTTTGAGTTTAATTTTTACATTTATTTATATATATTCATATCTCTCTCCCCCCCTCTCTCTTTCTCTCTCTCTCTCTGTATGTGTGTGTGTCTGGTACTGTGTGTCTATATGTGTTTAATGCGTGTAGGTGTATGCCTGAATGTGGAGCTCGGAAGACAGTTCCTGGAAGTTGGTTATCTCTTCCCACCCTCTGTGTCCCAGAGACTGGACTCAGATCTTTAAATCATCATGTCATGGGCAGGTGTACCTAGAGAATCATCCTGTTGACCTTTCTTCTTAATACAATAACTTATTTATTATACTGCTGGGTCTTATAAGACCTGTCTTTCTTTTCTTTCCTTCTTTCCTTTCTTTTTTCTTTCTTTCTGTCTGCTTGCCTTTCTTCCTTCCTTTCTTCCTTCCTTGTTTTTTTTTCTTTTTTTCCTTTGATATACGTTATAGAGAAAACAAACTAGAACCAATGTGTAAGCTTCTACCTGTCTGTTTCACACACTCTCAAAGAGTTTTGGACTGTTGTGCAGTCTTTTGAAAACAAAAAGGATTCAATGGTTTGGACCAAATGTGAAATCTTCACCTTTGAATGATGTTAACATGTCTATTATTTAGCATGTGCAACACTAAATGAGATTTATAATATAGAACATATAACAACTCCTAGAACAACATTTCTAATATAACCCACTGATATTCTTTATTATTATTATTTTAGAATGAACTGATCTCCACAGCACTCTCTCTATCACCACACATCTTTCTAGATTTAGTTACTTTCCAATTAAGGGATTCAATGGACTTTCTTCCCTGAGGGGAGAAGAATTTGGTTGAACACTGTGTATGATAGATGCAGCACAAGAATCCGCCTTCCCCCTCCCATTTCATTCATCACTATACTGAAACATCATGTACAGAGATCTTAGACATGTGGACAGCCTCCATGTGGTGATTCACGGAGTCCCAATTAAATTTTACTAAGGAACCAAAAGTTATTCCCAGACAATTAAGTATATGAGACATCAGACAGCTCAGCCTCTTTTCTGCAATACAAGGGTCTAGTGGCAATCTGCAATCAGATGAATATCATTGTAATTGCTGTTCTAGAGAATGGATGATGATAATTGTCTATTCATGTACTAAAGCAAGGAGTAATTACTAATACAGACATGGATGCCAGAAAAGAAGTTTTAGAGAACTTTATACAGGTAGCATAGTAATCATAATAAGGACCAAACACTGATAATGACAGTCCTATCAGCATAATACAGACAATGGTATATTACATACAAAGAGAAACTTCAAAGCAGATTTTACTTTAAATAACAAAAGCAAAATTTTGAATACATGATGCAGCTCAATATTTGAGAGATTCTTACTGTTGGCATAGCCTCTCATTTGGAACGAGCACCAAAAACCCAACCAACCAAACAAATACAAAACAAACAAAATAATAACAAAACAACAACAACAACAACAAAAACAACAACAACAACAACAACAACAACAATACAAACACCCATCTGGCATATATAAAAGTTGAAGGAATGCTTTTCAACATTTTAGTTGTGGAAATGGAAATGTTCTTCCATATCATCAACAAAAATACAAACAATGAATACTGACCTTTTGTTCTGAATTTAAAAATTATATATAGTTGCATTGTGTCATAATTTCTAAAGCTCATATTTTTTAAGGAGACATGAACAATGACATGTTACAGTTGGTTTTAGGCAACTAGATGATTGCACATGTTTCAGTTAAAGATATTCAATAAAAATAATATTATAAATAAGCAAAGAAATAAGAAGATAATGTTTATGAAATATTCTTTTATATAATATACTTTCAACTATGTCAAATGTGCTTGGATTTGAAGGAAACAAATCACTATAACGTCTTTACAATAAGTGTATTTATAATGAATTATGGAAGATTTTATATTAGAAATAAATTTTTATTTCCAGATTTTTTTATATGAGGATCATGATTATAATCAATATTTATAACATTTCCACCTGGAATTTGGGATATTTAGCATTTTATTGACTTTACTACATTCTGGTTTAATAGATTTTAAAGATAAAAATATTTTTATGTTCATCATAACTATAAAATTAGGCTAATTTCAAATTTATTTCAATCATCATAGGCTATTAAAAACTATTACTTTATATATCCAGTTATTAATTATAGCAATTTTAAAAAACCAGGTAGAAAGTATATCATAAAGAGATCTCATTGTTATCTCTTCATTGCTTTTCCATAATATGTATTTCAGGTTCATTTTCAATGCCATGTGATTTTTCAAATATGTTTTACTGTTATGAATGTAATGAATTAGTCTGTATACCAAGTTTTTACTTAACATCAAACATTTTCATTGACAGTTGTGTCAATATCTTCTAAGGTGTATTCTGCATCTGAGATTTTTCTCTTCCATCTCTTGTATTCTGATGGTGATGCTTGCATCTGTAGCTCCTGATCTCTTTACTAGTTTTTTTATACCCAGAATTGTCCCCATTTGTGATTTATTTACTTTTGTCTATATTTCCATTTTTAGGTCTTCTTAACCTATTGATTGTATTTTCCTGACTTATTTGTTTCCTTTTTAAGGGCTTCTACCTGTTTTCTTGTGTTTTTCTGTATTTCTTTAAGGGAGTTATTTGCATTCTCCTTAAAGACTTCTGTAGTCTTCCTGAAATTTTAGGTTAGAATCTTGCTCTTCAGGTGTGTTAGGTTATCCAGGGCTTGCTGCAGTAGGAGAACTGTGTACTGAAGTTGCCAAATTACATTATTTTTATGTTTATTACATTAAAATGATCATTGTATTGTAGTACTTCTCTTTTCAGAAATGTTCTGTAAAATTAATATCAATTTAGAAATACTACCATATCATAAATGATATATAGTGATAGTATCTCATTACTCTATGCTTTACTTTTTATTTTTTAAAAAGAATTTAGAAAGCAAGATTTTTATAAAGAATTTCTTAATTCAAATGTGGACAGCTAATTAAAGTGTTCTAGAATATCATGTAAGTTAAAAGAAAACTGAATTAATTAGCTGATTTCAATCTTTGAAAGAAATTGAAAATCAGTATCATAAGGTGGTGGTGGTGGTGGTGGCAGTGGTGTTTAGCAACAGTTTTCTAATGGTGAGAAAGAATATTAGGTTGTTGACATGTTCAACACTTTCCTGGTAACCTATCAGCCACCTTAGTGTGAACCAACCTTACTGTTCTGTTTTTTCTCTAGGTTTTATACAAGCAGAGCTGGGAAGACACCAAGGATAAGTGCCTGCTTCCCCCTGATGACACTAAATTTGTCCAAGCCATCAAGAACACAGCCATATTCAGTAAAGTGAGGAGGGCTAGCTCTTTTTAATTTCCCATCACATACTAAGAGCCATATCTGATGAACTTCAACAGCTTGGAACACAGTTTCTCAGTGGTTTTACAAGTAGCCTCAGGATTTGTATGGGGCTATGACTTGACCAGGAGGACCCTAAGACCCTTTTGAAGAGCATAGTTGGGCAGAGTGCCTGAAAGTCCCTGGAGAACCTGAACAAACTTGCCCTTGGTGCCTTATGTCATCCATGGAGTTCAAATGATGTATGTCATGCACTGCTTGTTTTCTCAATGTTCCTTGCACTTCTCTGATCTAGACACTGTACACTGAACACTGGGAAGCAAAGGGTTGTTTTATCCCTGTAATGACAGTCAGAGCTGAGGAAGTTCGCCCAGGCCCAGAAAGCACTTAGTGATATAAGTGAAGTGCACTGGGTACCATCTGAATGTGAAGTCAAGAAAGCCAAAGTCATTATTACAGAGAACTACATGAAGAGTCAAAATGTATTACGCATATTTATCTCAGCTCTAATTTGTACTTTTTTTTGGACATAATTGAGCCCAGTTCCTTCTTCCTTCATGTGAAGAACCTAAGCTCACACCAGTAGTGGCAGAGTCTAGACTTAACCCACAAGACTAAAGTTCTTTCCACCTGCCCATGTAGGATCTTCTCCCTTGGCTCGGCCAAAGTTGTTTTGTGGTGCTAGAAGAGTAGCAATTTTTTTTTTCATTTTATTGGATATTTTCTTTATTTACATTTCAAATGTTATCCCCTTTCCAGGTCTCCCCTCCAGAAACCCCCTATCTCATTCCTCCTCCCCCTGCTTCTATGAGGTGCTCCCCCACCCACTCACTCCTGCCCTCCCACCCTGGCATTCCCCTATATTAGGGCATTAAACTCCTACAGGACCAAAGGCTGCTCCTCCCACTGATGTCCAACAAAGCCATTCTCTGCTACATACGCGGCCAGAGCCGTGGGTCCCTCCATGTGTATTATTTGGTTGGTATTTAAAACAGCCAGTGGAGTCACATTGTTCCCCTTGAAAATTTACTCAGGCAGCACAATCACTTCAGAGTATTTATCTTTCACCCACCATCCACCATCCCCTGAATGGGATATTTTCTCTCTTTTGCCTGGGGACTCTTTATTTTATTTCATTTTATTTTTATTGGATATTTTATTTATTTACATTTCAAATGTTATCCTCTTTCCAGGTTTCCCCTCTGGAATCCTCCTATCCTATTCCACTTCCCCCTGCTTCTGTGAGGGTGCTCCCCCACCCACTCACTCCTACCTCCCTGCCCTGGCATTCCCCCACACTAGGGAATCATGCCTTCACAGGACCAAGGGCCTCACCTCCCATTGATGCCAGAGAAGGCCAGTCTCTGCTTTATATGCAGCTGGAGCCGTCAGTTGTGTCTTGAGTGTTTTCAGTTGGTGGTTTAGTCCCTGGGAGCTCTTGGAGATCTGGTTGGTTGATACTGTCTCTTGTTCTTCCTATGGGGTTGCAACCCCCTTTAGCTATTTATATCCTTTCTCTAACTTCTCCTTTGGGGACCCTGCGCTTAGACCAATGTTTGGCTTTGAGCATCTGCCTCTGTATTTGTCAGGTTCTGGCATAGCCTCTCAGGAGACAGCTATATCATGCTGCTGTTAGCAAGCACTTCTTGGCATCCGCAATAATGTCTGGGTTTGGTGTCTGGGGAAGTCTCTGGATGGCCTTTCCTTCAGCCTCTGCTCCACACTTTGTCTCTGTATTTTCTCCCGTGATTATTTTGTTCCCTCTTCTAAGGAGGACAGAAGCACCCACACTTTGGTCTACCTTCTTCTTGTGCTTCATGTGGTCTGTGAATATGCTTCACTTTTTATCCTCATAGTGAGGGAAGCACTCAGTAATTTGACTAGAAAACCTCTATAAGTGGCAAACTCTTACATTATTCTGACATTTAAGAGATTTTGACAAGAGATTTGCTATCTACCTTTACTGCTGTAAATGTTTCCTGGAAAGATCTTTTCTCTTTCTTCAAGATTCACCTGTAAACTGACTTCTGTCCTCAGACGTTTTGAACCAGAAGGCCAAAATGTACAAAGATGCAACATCTTTGTGTAGACTCTGGTAATTCTTTGTGTTATTAAAATTGCCTGTAGATATTGCTGGTTCTCTATACCTCCATTATTAGGATTTGAACTACAGTGAGTCAGAGATCTGCCTCCACAGATCTATGAAACATGTATTTCAAATCATTCTGATATAAGCACAGGGATATACTATTAAACACTACTGTATTATTTATGAACTATAATTATGTTATATTATAGTATCAACTGCAAATTACAATTGCCTAACTTAGCTATCACTTGTTCTAAAGGAAAGAGTTACTGTGCTGTGTTCCAACAGGTCCAGGTGTATAATGCAGAACAATTACAGAATTGAATGTTGCTATCTACTACAGAAGCCTCACTCACATTCAGAGTGCTTTGCTTTGAATAATATATTAAAACTTTTGATTACTTAAAAGTAAAGTATAGTCTTTAAGAAGAAAGCTGGAGTAGAATAAAAAGACTTTAGAAGTACAGTGATAAATATGGTTTGGATAAACTGAAAAGAGTAGATTTTTCCCTCTGTTTTCTCTGTACTTTCAAAGCTTGTGATAAACATGGTACAATATAAATTAGTTTGTACAACACTTTGAAAGAGATTTTCGGAGATGTCTCAGCATGAGAAAAATAACTTGCCCTGTAGTTTCCACTCTTTCTAGAAGGGAAGATAAATTCTCTGTAACATATCCATTTTTTGATACTTCTGAGGTGTTGAAATCTGTAAGACACCCGACTCTATCTGTTCCATAAGCCAAGTCGGAAAAACTGACCTTACAATTTTTTCTGTTTCTCATAGGTAACTAAAAAGATAAGTTCATGCCATTTCAAATTGACCAGGTAGCAAATGATCTGTTACTAACTGGAATCCAATCCCTACATTTCCTATTGTTTTGAGAATTATAAATCACTTACACACACACACACACACACAAGCTCAAATATAAAAATTGTCAAAAAGGTTACACATATTTGTTTACTTTTCTAAGTCTGTGACTTTACAATTTGAAATTTAGAAGGTATATAATTTAACTGGCAGAATAATCACTGAATGTCATGAAAAGGATGGGCCAGATAGCCTCAGAGTCAACACTGAACACACATGTTGAAAATATAGATAATTTCCTATTAATATTTATGGCCCAAGTCTCTTGCCACTAAAGTTGAAACATCTTTACATGCTAAGATTTACATGTATAAATGAACTTTTCAATAAATAAACACATATTCGATGTTTATTTCTAGGAATGCCTAAATAAACATATTTCAGTTTAATGTGCTTTGTAAATTACAGTGCTATGATTAATATTACAGTTGGTTTCAAATATATAGGTCCATCACTTTGTAGAGTTAAGAAAAAACCTTCTGTTGTTTCTTCACAGTCTATCTGTCCCTTTCTGTATAAACCACTACATGTTGTTTGTTGGCCATCTAAGTTCTTTTGAAGTCATCTGTTTCCTCAGATTCCTCAGCTCTTTGATCTGACATAATCCATATTCTCAATATTATACTCGAGTCTTTCACATAGATATGTAAGTTTCTAAAATAACAAACTTATTTTGTCATAAATACAAAATTCTTGTAATGCAATCTTACTTGAATTGATACAGCTCTTACATGATGAGACATGATAGCATGAGAGGTTGACACTTATTGCATAATGAATAGATGGAGTGTGTGTAAACAAAACTAGTGTTCAGTTAATTTTGAAATAAATCTAAGTGAATCCTGTCTAATCCTAATGAACCCTTTAAAAGGAAATAATCATATGTAGCTCATGGTAGTAAATGGTATGAGAAAAATCTCAAAGTTTTATAAAAATTCAAAGTCCTGTTATCAATCTAAAAATGGGGCAAGCCTACCATGGAAGAAAACTGTAACCTAGAATCTTAGAGAAGCCTTGTGACCATATCAAGAAAGAAAGAAAGAAAGAAACAAAGAAACAACGAAAGAAACAAAGAAAAGAAAAGAGAATAAAAGAAAAGAATAACCCCCCCCCAAAAAAACAAAGAACATAAACATTCACTGCAGTTCATTGATGCAACTAAATCTAGTAGAGTTGAAGGGCATGGGTATAGTATCCCGCTTCTAGTCTCTAGAGAAATCCCCATTTAGATATATGAAATTGTGAGACACTGAATCAACCATTTATGTAGTGCTAACTGGTTTGATTAATGTTCTGTTATGTAACTATTTTTTAGTGTGTATACATGTAATAGAAACATATTAAATTAGGGATTCTAAATGAATGATTAGTATTATAGTAAAGTCATTGATGAGAACAATCATACAGAAAGACCCTGGAGGTACAGGTAGTAATGTGAGTGGATGGTTTTACTCTCAGATATCACTGGACTTGTCCATTTATGACTGTGAAATTCATAGTTAAAAATGTCACTTCCTAAACTAATCATGATAGTTAAAACAGAAGTTACTCCTCTAAACAAAGATTCCTTCTCATTTTTTATATTAGTGAACGTATTTAATGTTTTAGAATATATGTATCTCCTCTCTCTCTCTCTCTCTTTCTCTCTCTCTCTCTCTCTCTCTCTGTGTATGTGTGTGTGTACAGAGAGTAATTTTTTTAAAATGTGATAAGGTTATTATAAAGCTTGCCCATGATGTGACAATATGATGAATGGAATGGAGAAATGAAATTTTCTTGTATTAAATTTTCTTTCTTTCAAACTTCATTCCTGAACTAAACTTAGCTTTGACAGTATATAATGTCATTTGCTTGACTTGCTATAGAAACCAAAAAAGATAATGCCCACAGAACAAAAGATATAGGGCTACTTACAATTTTCTCATATCTCTTGTAATATTATATCTTATCCTCATTCCAAGAAAACTTGTATAGTTAAAATGTACTTTTTCAGACTTCCTTTTTACCTGAATTTATGCATTAACAACCACACAAAATAATCATTTTATATTTTTAGAACATTGGAGGGAGTATTAATGCAACAAATTATTTTATGAAAGATTTGAATATGCATTAGATTTTTTATCTTGTTATATTTGATACATTCTCATATTTTATTTTTTTAAATTCTTTTTTATGTGTCTCTGTGTACAAATACTTAAGCATTTCTCCATTTGGAAAATTAGTTGATGAATTTGAGTTAGAGAATATCATATAATAATATGTATGTTAATAATTTATTATTGCTAATAAAAAGAAATAAGGTTATTTGACCACGACTTTATGACGTATTTTTTCTTTTATTTTTTATTATACTAATTTATTTATTTACATTCCCGTCCCAGTCCCCCTCCCAGAGGTCTTCACACCATCCTCCCTATTCTTTCTCTCTGAGAAGGTGCTTCCTCACCTTCAACCTCCTTACTCAGTTGGAAGTACTGAGTAAGGGTTACCACCCCTAACCCTTTGCACTGTATCTTCCTTACATGGGTCATAAAGTCTCTATAAGATGAGGTGCATCCTCTCCCATTGAGGCCAGACAAGGTAGCCCTCTGCTATGTGCTAGTGGGAAGGACCAGCCAATGTATGCTCTTTTGTTGGTGGCTTAGTCTCTAGGAGATCTGAGCAGTCCAGTTAGTTGATATTGTTGTTGTTCTTCCAACAAGGCTACAACATTTCCAAAATTGCCAAACCTCCTAATACAATTGAAATAGTCCCACTCCTTGATGACTAAAGATTAAAATCTATGAACCCATGTGGACCCTACTTACTCAAACGACAACAAAACAGAATGAAAATGTATGAAACTAGGCATTTTACTACTGGATCTATACTTTTCACTAAACTAATGGGGTTTTTTTTTTTGTTTTGTTTTGTTTTGTTTTTTACAGTATAGTTTGCTAGATATTTTTAATTCCATCAAATTACATACAAGTACAAATATGACCCACATAAAAAGCAAAAATAAGTCCTACATTTACCATCACCCCAATGGAACCTCACAATGTCAAAGTGCACTTGGCAGCTGATGCACAGTACCTCTTCTTTTGCTGTTATTCATGACAATCAGATGGTCCATCCCAGAGAGAGCTTGTCTACAGTTATGCTCCCAGCAGTGCCTCCAGAAATGTCAAATTCAGGTTTAACATGTCAGCAGACTGAATAGGGGATATCCTTTTTGTTGTTGTTAATTTATAGACATTTATTATGAGAAGCATTCATATCTGTCTCACTCAGAGCATCTATTTTTTTCTTATAGCATTAATATTTTTGATACTACAATCATTTTTTTGAAGAAAGTCAGCCTAGCCAGTGAAAGATCACAACTGCACTTTTCGCTTAATGACTCCATGAATTTCTTCCTTAATTAGTGTCTCCTTTTACAGCAAGCAGGACAAAGCTTAGCCTAATAATACTCAAAAATATTTTTCCACAATGTAATCCACAAAAGGATGGTGAATATTTATCCTTGTATTTCTTTGATACACAAATCTCTATATACCTATAAATCTTTAACTAAATTAGAAGCTTGTTGCATTGGCTTCCCTAACTGGCCAGTGATCTCTAGCCAGTGGCTCCTCTCTCCATCAGTCAATACTGGAATTATCTGCAGGTGTAGCCATGTCTGGTGATGGTTGTACAAGGTTGCAGTCTAACAAAAGAATTATTCTTATCCACTGAGCTATTTACAGCCTTTTTGTGTTTTCAGTTTAAGACAGCACTAAGGCAGTATAGGTGGAAAGAAACAAAGGAAGATACTACATGCCATTTGTGATGGTTTGAATGAGAATAGAAAATGCTAGAAGGTGTGGTCTTGTTGGGAAAGGTTGTAGGAGGACTTTGAGATCCCAAAAGCTCAGTCTTATTTTCTGTGCTCCTACTGTGTAGTTGATATAAGCACTCTGCTAATGCCTCAAAACTATGCCCCTCTGTTTGCCTGTTCTGTACTTCCTTCTATGATGGTAATGGACTCTGAAACTGTAGCTGAGACCCCAATTAAATGCTTTGTTTTACAAGTCATGGTGTGTCTTCACAGTAATAGAAAAGTGACTAAGACACCATGCTATGATTGTTGCAAGCTCACATGGGCACATGATCACTCATATCCATGAACCATAGATGCATATATTAAAAAATAAAACATTAATATTTTAGTGTCATCTAAAATGTTTATCTACTTACTCATTTCCATTAGTACACATCTAGAGTTTAATATTTTTCAAACTGCATTTCAGCAGCAGAATGAATGAAACAATATATTTTTTAAACATGACACTGGCTCTCAAACATTGGATGGTTTCGATCCTTTCTCAAAGATAAAGTGACTGTAGGTGTGTGTGATCATTTTGGGGTCTTCAATTCTATTCCACTGATATTCCTGCCTGTCACTGTAGCAATACCATGCAGTTTTTATCACTACTGCTCTGTAGTACAGCTTGAGGTCAAGGATGCTTATTCCCACAGAAGTTCTTTTATTGTTGAGAATAGTTTTTGATATTCTGGGTTTTTTGTTATTCCAAATAAATGTGAGAATTGCTCTTTCAAAGTCTATGAAGAATTGGGTTGAAATTTTGATGGGGATTGCATTGAATCTGTAGATTGTTTTTGGCAAGTTGTCCATTTTTACTATATTAATCCTACCAATCCATGAACATGGGAGAACTTTCAATCTTTTGAGGACTTCTTGGATTTCTTTCTTCAGAGACTTGAAGTTCTTGTCATACAGATCTTTCACTTGTTTGGTTAGAGTCACACCAAGATACTTTATACTGTTTGTGACTATTGTGAAGGGTGACATTTCCCTAATTTCTTACTTAGCCTGTTTATGCTGAGAGTATAGGAAGGCTACTGATTTCCTTGAGTTAATTTTGTATCAGGCCACTTTGCTGAAGTGGTTTATCAGCTGTATCAGTTCTCTGGTGGACTTTTTTGGGTCACATAAGTAAATAATCATATGATCTGCAAATGGTGATATTTTGATTTCTTCTTTTCCAATTTGTATCCCTTTGACTTCCTTTGGTTGTCTAATTGTTTTAGGTGGAACTTCATATACTGCATTAAATAGGGAGAGAGTGGACAGCCTTGTCTAGTCCCTGATTTTAGTGGGAATAATTCAAGTTTCTGTCCATTTAGATTGATGTTGGCTACTGGTTTGCTGTATATTTCTTTTACTATGTTTAGCTATGGGCCATGAATTCCTGGTCTTTCCAGGGCTTTTATCATGAAGGGATGTTGAATTTTGTCAAATGCTTACTCAGCATATAATGAAATGACCATGTGGACTTTTTTCTTTGAGTTTGTTTATGTAGTGTATTACATTGATGGATTTCCCAGTTTTGAACCATCCCTGCATCCCTGGGACAAAGCCTACTTGATCATGATGAATGATCATTTTGATGTATCCTTGGTTTTGGTTTGCAAGAATTTTATTTATTTTTGCATCGATATACATAATGGAAATTGGTCTATAGATTTTTTTTGGGGGGGGGGTTGGGTCTTTGTGAAGTTTTGGTATCAGTGTAACTGTGGCCTCATAGAATGAATTGGGTAGTGTTCCTACTGTTTCTATTTTGTGGAATAGTTCAAAGAGTTTTGGTATTAGGTCTTCTTTGAAGGTCCGATAGATTTCTGCACTGAACCCATCTGGTCCTGGGCTTACTTTGGTTGGGAGACTTTTAATGACTGCTTCTATTTCTTTAGGGGTAATGGGACTGTTTAGATGGTTTATCTGATCCAGACTTAACTTTGGTATTTGGTATCTGTCTAGAAAATTGTCCATTTCATCCAGATTTTCCAATTTTGTTGAGTATAGGCTTTTGTGGTAAGATCTGATGATTTTTTTGAATTTCCTCAGATTCTGTGCTTATTTCGTTCTTTTCATTTCTGATTTTGTTAATTTGGATACTGTCTATGTACCCGCTGGTTAGTCTGTAAGGGTTTATCTATCTTGTTGATTTTCTCAAAGAACCAGCTCCTGGTTTTGTTGATTCTTTGTATAGTTCTTTTTGTTTCTACTTGGTTGAGTTCAGCCCTGAGTTTGATTATTTCTTGCCTTCTACTACTCTTGGGTATATTAGCTTCTTTTTGTTCTAGAGATTTCAGGTGTGCTGTTAAGCTGCTAGTGTATGCTCTCTCCAGATTCTTTTTGGAGGCACTCAGAGCTATGAGTTTTCCTCCTAACACTGCTTTCATTGTGTCCCATAAGTTTTGGTATATTGGACTTTCATTTTGATTAAATTCTAGGAAGTCTTTCATTTCTTTCCTTATTTCTTCTTTGACCAAGTTATCAATGAATAGAGCATTGTTCAGCTTCCATGTGTATGTAGGTTTCTGTTGTTTTTGTTGCCATTGAAGACCAGCCTTGATCTGTAGTGATCTGATAGGAGGCATGGGATTATTTCAATCTTCTTAAATCTGCTGAGATTTGTTTTATAGTGAATTACATGGTCAATTTTGGAGAAAGTACCATGAGGTGCTGAGAAGAACGTGTATTCTTTTGACTTAGGATGAAAGGTTCTATACATATCTGTTAAATCCATTTGGTCCATAACTGTGTCTCTGTTTAATTCATGTTTCCAAGATCTATCCATTGATGAGAGTGGGGTGTTGACGTCTTCCACTATTATTGTGTGAGGTGCAATGTGTGCTTTGAGCTTTGGTAAATTTTCTTTTATGAATGTGGATGTACTTCCATTTGGAGCATAGATGTTAAGAATTGAGAGTTTTTCTTGGTAGATTTTTCCTTTGATGAGTATGAATTGTCCTTCTTTATCTTTTTTTTTTTTTTTGATAACTTTTGGTTGAAAGTCAATTTTAACCAATATTAGAATGGCTACTTCTACCTGTTTCTTGAGACCATTTGCCTGGAAAATTGTTTTCCAGCCCTTTACTCTGAGGTAATTTTTGTCTTTAAGTTGAGGAGAATTTCCTGTATGCTTCAAAATGCTGGGTCCTGTTCATGTATCCAGTCTGTTAGACTATGTCTTTTTATTGGGGAATTAAGTCAATTGATGTTATAGATATTAAGGAATAGTGATTGTTGCTTCCGGTTATTTTCAATTTTATATTTATTTTTGTGTCGCCATCTTCTTTTGAGTTTGTTGAAAGATTACTTTCTTGCTTTTTCTAGGGTGTAGTTTCCCTCCTTGTGTTGGCATTTCCCATCTGTTATCTTTTGTAGGGCTGGGTTTGTTGAAAGATATTGTGTAAATTTGGTATTGTCATGGAATATCTTGTTTTCACCATCTATGGTAATTGAGTGTTTTGCTGGGTATAGCAGCCTGGGCTGGCTGTTGTGTTCTCTTAGGTTCTGTATGAGATCTGTCCAGGTTCTTCTAGCTTTCATAGTCTCTGGTGAAAAGTCTGGTATAATTCTGATAGGTCTGCCTTTATATGTTACTTGAACTTTTACCCTTTCTGCTTTTAATGTTCTTTCCTTGTTTTGTGCATTTGGTGTTTTAACTATTATATGACGGGAGTAATTTCTTTTCTGGTCCAATCTATTTGGAGTTCTTTAGGCTTCTTGAATGTTTATGTTCATATCTTTCTTCAGGTTAAGGAAGTTTTCTTCTATAATTTTGTTGAAGAAATTTAATGGCCCTTTAAGTTGGGAGTCTTCACCCTCTTCTATTCCTATTATCTTTAGGTTTGGTCTCCTCATTGTATCCTAGATTTCCAGGATGTTTTGGGCTAGGAGCTTTTTGCATTTTGCACTTTCTTTGACTGTTGTGTCAATGTTTTCTATGGTATCTTCTGCACCTGAGATTCTCTCTTCTATCTCTTGTATTATGTTGGTGATGCTTGCATCTATGACTCCTGATCTCTTTAGTAGGTTTTCTATCTCCAGATTTGTCTCCTTTTGTGATTTCTTTATTGTTTCTATTTCTATTTTTAGATCTGGGATGGCTTTATTCATTCCCTTCACCTGTTTGTGTTTTCCTCTAATTCTTTAAGGAATTTTTGTGTTTCTTCTTTAAGAGTTTCTAGTTGTTTACCTGTGTTCTCTTGTATTTCTTTAATGGAGTTATTTATTTCCTTCTTAAAGTCTTCTATCATCATCATCATGAGAAATGATTTTAAATCTGAGTCTTGCTTTTTTGGTGTGTTGGGGTATCCAGGACTCGCCGTGGTGGGAGAACTGGGTTCTGAAGATGCCAAGTTGCCTTGGTTTCTGTTAAATATGTTCTTTCCCTTGCCTTTCACCATCTTGTTATCTCTGATGTTAGCTGGTCTTGCTCTCTCTGACTGTGGCTTGTCCCTCCTGCAAGCCTTTGTGTCAGTAGTCCTTGGAGACCAGCTCCCTCTGAGAGGAATTTGGGTTTGGAGAGCTGTGGTACAGGGTCAGCTCTGGGGTGCAGACAGAAACCAGAAGGATTCTGTCACCAGCTGTTCCTTGGTTCCTGTGTCCTGATGGCTCTGTGAGGGTCCCTCTTGATTGAGGAATTTGAACAGAAGTGGTGGCGTTCCTGTGCTCAAAGGTGTGTAGGCACTCCTAGGATACAATCTCTCTCCTGGCACTGAGTATGGAGCCTTGTGTCACAGGATCAGCTTCCTAGCTATAAAAGGAAACTGGAAGGCCACCCCTCAGTCCCTGTTTCCTGAAGGTTCTGGGCGAGTCTCTCTGAGCAAAGGTGCTGACCTTACCCCCATCATAGACTTGTTCAACCTCCTGGGAGTCTAGCTCTTTCCTTGTACTATTTGGGTATGGATCCTCATGGCACAGACCACGGGTATAAACCAGAAGGCTCCTTTCCCAGGCTGTTCCTTGGTCCCTGTGTCCTGAGGATTCTGGACAGGTCCTGCTGAGCAGTGGTGCTCATCTTACCTTCACTCACAGACTTGTCCATACTTCTGGAATGCTAGCTTTCTCATGCACTATTTGGCTATGGACTGAGGTCCGAGCCGCAGAAGGAAACCAAAAGGCTCTTGTCCCAGGCTGCTTGTAGGTGACTGGAATTTTTCTAAAGTTTATTCAGTATGTGTTTGAATAGATACAAACTTTTATAGTGAATACCTAATTCCTATTTTCCTGTGTTCTTTGAAATACTATGCAGAGATATTCCCTTATCAGATAATTTTCTGATATTTCTGATAATATGCATCATGTGCCAACAAACTTGATTCCTAAAAGTAGAACATTTGTCCTTGTTGACACGGAGAACTTCCTATTCAAGGTTTTTTCCTTTCCCAGAAAGCTTAGTTTTAAATAATTTCTAAGCCAACATCTTCAATCTCTACCATATGTTTCATAACTGACAGGACTCATTCAATTGATGTTTGCCTCAACTTAACAGATATCATCATGAGCCTTGCCAGCAACTCAAGTGCATTTGCTGACATATCTTCCAAGCCATATCGTTTTCAGTCAACTGTAGTTTTTAACTGCCAGAATGTCAGAGACATGTGGATGATATTTTTAAAAAGTCACTGCATATATCTATAGTGTGGTATCACCTCAGAAATATATTCAATTAGCAAATGGAAAATTATACAATATTAATCACCTTGAAAAATACTGAAAATAATTGAAAAATGTATGTTATTACCACATAATTATAAGTACTGCTTTTATGCTGATTATATGCAACTATTTATGGCACACACATGCACACGCACGTGCACGCGTGCACACACACACACACACACACACACATACCACACACCCTTACCTTTCCTTAATTAAACCTGGTAATCTTGTATCATGTTGTAAAATGTGTTTCAGTACTGAATCCTTCACAGTAGCAATCTCTGTCTCTTGGGGTACCATCATAATCTAAAAGAAAGTAATGACAAAGTGGTTTTGTAGAAACTCAGGGAATTTATTATCTTGCTGCAAAAGAAAAATTCTCTATAGAGAACAGTTTGGTTTCAAAAGGCTTTTCCCAGTGGAGTACAGTTGACATAAAATGCTACTGTTCATGATATGAAAGTATTATGAAATGTTCTGTTATGTTTATCTGTTGGATTTTAGTAGTCCATACAGTAATTAAAAAAACAATATCTTTGTCAAATATTAAAACTAACATAGAATTTTCATGTCATGCTATTCAAGTTTATTATTATTACTAGTAATAGTAGTATTAGTGTTAGGGTTTCTATTGTTACACATAAATATGTGTAAGCAGAACATTGAGGATTAGCTGAATGCTCTTAAAATAGTTATCTAGGTCATGGACTCAGAATTGAAAACATGTATTTCAGGGGTTCACCATCCTTTCTCGAAGGACTATTGAATAGAAAATACAGGTTACGAATTTAAATACCTTTGTGTAAAAATGCTTGTATTTACATATATAACCTATTTCCATAATTATACTATCAATGAATCATAAATTTGAAACTTTCAGTTGATTAAGTTTTACATGTATTTTTCAGCATTATGAATAAATAGCAAGATATCTGCACTTCTAATTTGTTAATAGTACTGTGAATCTAAATGATTTATTGTTATATTTAACCTTAACAAAGAGAAAAAGTACAAAATAAACATTTATATGTACTTGGGCGATTAAGCTATCTGTTATGAGGCCAAATCCTAAATTATTTACTTAGAATATAAGAAGGGCAAAATTGATTTTCTTGTGAATTTTAATTAGCTAAAAATATGGCTCTTGGATTTCTTGGTTTGAATTTGACATGTAAGGAGCTTAGAGTTTATTAATATAATCCAACCAAAAATATAGAAATAGAAGAGAAGTCAGTAATTTCTTAGATCAATTTTAAAATACAGTTCATGGAGTAAACTTTACTCCTGATATTGTCATGACTCAAAAAGAATACACAGATCATTACTTGGTGTGATAAAACCCTGAACAAGAGCAGAGGTAAGTCTATAAAGCCTAGAGTTAATTCTTGGTTAACTGAAATCAGAGTAGAGTTAGTTCTGTGGTTAAAATACCAGCAGGACCATTTTTTACAGGCTAAGCACCTTCATGATTTGTACTTCCACATGTTCATGAGTGTTAGAGAAAATTCTTCTCCATGTACCACATAAAAAGGGAAAAATTTTCGTTTTGAAATAAAAAAACATGTTTTCTTTTTACAAAGCCTGTCTTCAAAAAACTGTTTAGCTGATGCTAAGTATTTGACTTTTTAAAAATAGGTTAACTTACATAGAATATGGGAAGTAGATAGTTCCAACCCACTCTAGTCTTTCATATGACGAGTAAATGATAGGCAACTCCATTTGACTTTAGCCTAACAGGGCTTTCTGTCATTCCAAATGTGCATGGATTCAGATTTGACAGTGACAGGCAAGAAGCACAGCTGCTCTTCAGAGCTCAGCATCATAGCTAAATAACAGAATGTTACACAATCACACAATTACAGAATTCCTCTCCTGTACTTTTCACAGTGTCTATGGCATGATTTATGACCATTTCACTGTTCTTTTTATAAAGTACATTATGGCTATCTACCACACAGGGAGAAACATAGACACACAGGCACCAATACATACATACAGAGAGAGAGAGAGAGAGAGAGAGAGAGAGAGAGAATTTGAAGAGAAATGAGCTATCAGACACAGAAAGATATAATTATGGTATATTATGAAATTAAAATGGCTATTAGTAAAGCATTTATAGCATTTATAGGGTAATCTGAATACAAGAATAGTTGGTGGCCTGTGCAGTGAGTACTACTACAATTAACAAATGCACAATGGAGAGATGCAAAAGATAGAAAAATAGAGTGCTATGTGTACCATGGAGAGAAATGGAACTGATATGCTACAGGATACAAAGGTGGTGAGAACAAGGACAGTGTAAGTAACCTGCACTGCCACCTAAGGCCATGGCAATGTCCTGATCCTGGCTCCACTAAGGACCATATCTTTGCAGCCCAATTCTGTACGGATGACTATAGCCATTGTTAACTACCAAAGACCAAGTGAATGTACATGGTTTATGCTGCTGCCTAAATCCATGTTGATGTGTGTAGGCTAAGATGTCACTAGGAAACTTATTAATATGTCTAACCCATGCTGCCTTTTGAGGCTATGGTGATGACCACTGTCTGGGCTGATTCCAAGGACTTTGTGTGGTTCCATGGGCCAACTTCAGTGTTCATGATCTGTGCTTTCAACATAAACCATATTGAAGCCATTGATATGTTCCCCTACTGACTGTACAAAGCAAGGAAGCTAGTTTTGTATTGATATTGGTTATTGCAATGCATAACTGAGAAACTGTTTTGTTTATTTGTTCATTTGTTTGATTTATTTATTTATTTAGTTAGTTAGTTTTGGGAGAGGACTCATATGTTGGGGTCAGGTTTAGAAGGACTGGAAAATGAGTGAGATAGAAAGCATGATATGAAATTCTCAAAGAGTCTAAACATTATGTTGTAAAAGAAAGAAAGGAGCATTGGGAATTTTATATTACCATAAAAAAGAAATGCTAGAAATCAAAACACTGTAACAATGAAGCTTTTTGTTTGATGACATCATGGTAAAAAATGTTAAAATTCATAAGGAAAAACTGATAAAATATTCAGAAAAACAGATTAATTTACTCTATAGTTTGAATTTTCTGCCCTCTTTTATCGGACAGGAGGAGATCCAGAGCCAAAGTCACTAAGGACATACTTGTACTCAATATTATCATCAATTTATTGAACACTATTTACCTCTGTCAATTATAACATCAAATAGGAATAGAGTTACAGTATACATTTGCCTTTAGTGCACACTGCACAATCAAAAACATGAATCACATTTTCCCAGTAAAATACTGTAGAAAATAAAAAGAAACCAAAGCAAAAATAAAGATAAAAGGAAAAGTAAATGCAGATATTATACATTCTCCACTTCAGAAAACACATATGCAATTGTGCTGAGGTAAATGCAAATAACCCACACAGGTTCCCATATTTCAATATTTTGTTCACAGATTATGAAACTGTGGGAGAAGAATTAAGAGGTGCAGATACTGAAGGAAAGCCCATACAGAGACTATCCCACCTGGGGACGATCCCATATGCAGTCACCAAACTCAGACACTATTACTGATGCCAAAAAGTTCTCACTTACAGAAGCATGATATAGCTATCTTCTGAGCAGCTCGGCCAACGTCTGGCAAATACAGATGTGGATGCTTGCAGCCAACCATCATACTGAGTGTGAGAAACCCAATGGGGGAGTTAGGAGAAGGACTGAGGAGCTGAAGGGGTTTGCAACCCCATTGAAAGAGCAACAATATTAACTAACCAGACGCCCAGAGCTCCCAGGGACTAAACCACCAACTAAAGGGGACCCACAGCTCCAGCTGCATAAGTAGCAGAGAATGGCCTTATCTGCCATCAATGGGAGGGAAGGCCCTTGGTCCTGCGAAGGCTTGATGCCCCAGTGTAGGGGAATGCTAGGGTGCTGATATGGGACTGTGTGGGTGTGTGGGGAAGCACCCTCATAGAAGCAGGGCCAGTGGCTTGGAATAAGGGGTTTGCAAAGGGGAAACCGAGAAAGTGGATAACAGTTGAAAGGTAAATAAATGAAAAATACGATAAAAAAAAAATTAAAAAGAGGTACGCCTTGTCAGAGGTGTTGTATCACTGAGAACAGGATTTAAGATTGCAAAAGGATTCTGCAGTTCACAGTGTGTGTGTGTGTGTGTGTGTGTGTGTGTGTGTATGCACGCACGCCAGTCCCTTTGCCTTCTATGTGCAGATATAGATGAGAGCTTTAAGTTGTTTCTGCCAGCATGGCTTTTCTACACGATGATGGACTCTAACTCTCTAAAACCATAAGACCCATGATAAATGTTATATGAGTGTATGAGTTGCTTTGGTCATGATGTCTTCTTACATGAATAGAAAAGAAAATAATACAATATTTGGTATGAGAGGCTAGGCTGTTACTGTGAAAAACCTGATGCTGGTTTTTTTTTTTTGTTTTTTTTTTTTTGAAGGGGGTTGTGGGGGAGCATGTAGAAAAGTTTAAGAACTGGTTCTTGGAAAATACTTGATCCTGGAAGAACCTGATCAGAGCCTAAACTCATGAAGTTTCAGAAAGGAGCAATATTAACAACTTAGCTAGAGCCCATTCTTATAATATCTGTGTGTATTACTTGGATGTTTTCTGCCCTTGTCCAACAAAAGTGTTTGCAGCTTGGGGTAATCAGTATTGAACTAATTTCCTTGAGAAAAGAGATTTCAAGAAAACAATATTGATGCTGTAGCATGATCATTGGTAGTCACTCTTGTGGAGCACTACAATGGAAAAAAAAAAACAAGGCAGAAGTAAATGGAAAGACTGGACACTTTGAGAAGAAATAGAGTATTAGAAAATTTAATATTGAATACATTACTTGTACTGCAATAAATAAATAAATAAATAAATAAATAAATAAATAAAGAGATAGATACTTAATTTGAAATAGAATAAAGAAAAAAAATATTCTTAAGGCAAGAACCCACCCAGCTCATTTTCTAATTTGTAAAAGGGAGTGATCTGGGGTATTAAGTGCCTGTAGCAAACAAAGTTGACTCAAAGCTTTGAAAACTGTGATTCAACAGTAGCAAGGTACACTCAAGCTAGTAGTCAAGCTAGGAGTGCCCTCCGATGCTTCTGGGATGAGAGTCAAGAAGCATAAGCAAAATAAGCAAATGATTTTCTCAATCCAGGTATCAGGTGCATAGGGGAAGGGGGAAGTCCCTGAATGGGGCTCTGAGAATCCATTACATGAAGCTATGGAAGTAAAGCTTGTATTGCATATGAGCCCATGATTTGAACATCTAACAGCCATGAGATATGTATAAAGAATAATTTCAGATGTTGGAATCATCCCAAGAGAAAGAAGTGTGTCGGAGTCATCAAAGCTGATAGGGAAAAAAATAAGCTCCCTTGATATTAAACTTGGAGCTATAGCAGTTGGGGTTTGCCCTGATACATAATTTGGTACATCACTTTGCTGTTTTTTTTTGCTTTGGTACATCATTTTGTCACTATAATACCCTGTTCCTTCCTTTTAGAATTGTAATATGTATTTTGTATGACTGTATGACCAGAATCATATCACTTGCTTTTTTATTTCTCAGGGGCTTTCAGTTAAGAGATTGCCTTCAGTACCACAAGAGACTTTGCATTTTGGACTTTTAAACTTTCTTAAGCCAGAAAAAACACTGTAAATTCATTTTGTATTATGATATATCTTCAAGTCTATTGGGGTTATGGAGTAAAAAGTAGTTGTTTGAATAAAACCTCATCTATAGGCTCATACATTTTACTATTTGGTCCCCAGTGGGATGAGCTGTGCAGCATGGAATCAGAATAATGGTGTTGTCTGATCAGGTTTATCACTGTGTGTAGGCTTTCAGGTTCTGAACTCTCCTAGCAGTTCCACTAGGTCCCTCCTCCCTCTCCTTCTTCTTCTTCCTCTCCCTCTCTCTCTCCTTCTCCCTCTCCCTCTCCCTCTTTCCCCCCTCTCCCTCCATGTTTCTATTTTGCAATGCCAGCTATCAGGATCTTGTTATCATGCTTTTCTACCATTGTGATGAACTCTAGCTCTCTGAAATTCTAAATGCCACACAAAGTCTTCTATGAGTTGACTTGTTCAGGTTACTGTATCACAACAAGTGAAAAATAATTAAGATAGTAATTAAACTAAGTATTGTCACTGGATGCACTGAAAACTTGAGAATAAATAATTTTGCAACAACATAGTTCTAAATACATCAAATGAGTATACTCAAGAGGATATTTTCAAAGTACTTGAAAGTGAGCCAAGCACAACTTGTAAAAAGTTGAGCAATATAGAAGAAACAGTAGCAGTTTCAGGGGAGGGAATTTCAATTTGGAGGGAACTTTCTTATGACACAGGGTATTCTAAAGAGAGGTGGAACATTTTATATTGTATCATTTTATCTTGTAGGGAAGGTTATTAAACTCTGACAGTAAGCAGCACAGAAGATTCATGAAGATCTTGAAAGTAAAAAAAAAAATAGGCTTCTATTTTACTAAGCATTCTTAAATGGTCAGGACTGGTAGAGACACTCTCAGATGAGTCAAGCAACTTAAAATAGAGATGTAGCATGTAACATAAAATAGATGTACCTACATGATTCTCAGATAGGCCAAACTGTCTAAGGGTTTCAGACAGGCTGACTGCCTGATAGAGGAATTCTCCAAACTGTTGAAATGCCCAATATTTATATGGTGAACTCCAGGCTTTCAGATTCAGGGAACTTTTTCTCAAGCTTTGGTGAGCCTTTGGTGATCTATCTGTCTTGGAATAACTTTTGCTCCTCATCCATACACCTGTAAGTAACTTCAAAACTTCATTTGTTCAGCGTGTTGAACTTTGAGGGAGTCCTTATTTTCAGCTGTCATTGATGCCCTTTCTAGGATAAGTAAACTTTTGTTTATGTCTTTCTATCAATACTGTTAAACAAGAAGCATTAGGTGCATTTATTCAAAGAATATTTTAATATTTGGATTCATGAATTTGGCTTCAATGTGAAAAAAATAGAGTAAACAGTTTCAAGAAATATCAAAATAAAATAATTAAAATCACAAATGAAATTGTAAATTTCAATAGTGATTGCTGAATGGTTTTTGAGAAGGGAAAAACATGACAGACATGAATGGAATAAAACTTTAAATAAAAAAAAAATAAAATTCATATGGTCTTTGTTAGTATTTTAGTGCCGTGAAGAAACACCATGATCAAGGCAACTCTTATAAGGACAACATTTAATTTAAGGGAAAGGCTTACAGGTTTAGAGGTTCAATCCATTATCATCAAGGCAGGAACATGGCAGCATCTAGACAGGCGTAGTACAGGAGGAGCTGAGAATTCTATACCTTCTTATAAAGGCAAACAGAAGAAGACTGACTTCTAGAAAGCTAGGATGAGGGTCTTAAAGCCAACACCCAAAATAACACACTTCTGTCAACAAGGCCACACCTAATACCACAAGGCCTCACTTCCTAATAATGCCATTCCCTGGGCTAAGCATATTCACACTATCACATTCCACTCCCTGACCCCCAATAGGCTTGTTCAAACACATGAGTCTAGGGGGACATATCTAGCCATAATATAATGCAAAATACACTGAGTCCAACTTCCAGAGTTTCATAGTCTATACCAGTCTCAACAATGTTAAAAGTTCAAAGTTCAAAGTTGCTTCTGAGATTCATGTAACCTCTTAGCTGTAATCCCCAAACAAGGCAGGAACTCAGCTGGGCAAACTCTAAACTCTGCTCCTCCATGTCTGATTGAAAGTGACATTCAAATCTCCAACTTCTTTTTCATCTTTGTTAATAGCAACAAACTTCTTTCTCCTAGGCTGGTTCCATTGTCTTTTGGCAGCTTTCCTCAGAAGATAGCCCACAGCTCTGGCATCTCTATCATCTTGGAGTCTCCAAAGCAACTTCAGTGTTACAGTTTATTATTCCAATATCTGAGATCCACAGATGTTCTTCTGGGCTCCTCCAAAGGAAGGATCTCTGCCCTATGCAGCACTCTAGGTTCTGGTTGACTCCACTAATCTATTGCTATTGTTGTTCATGATGGCCATCGTTGCGTGTAATTTTAAAATGCACCCTTGCTCCTTGCCCGGTGCCAGCAATGGCCTTCACCCAAAACTCCCACAGCTAGCTTCACCAAACTTCTAACAACCGCCCTTTCTCCTGCCTACCCGAGTTGCTACAAATGGAAAACACCAGACAGCCTTAATATTATTTTAAAACCAATCTGTGGGGAGCCGCCCGAGTCGCACCCACATTCGCCATTACAAGATGGCGCCTACATTCGGCCAAGGACAAGTTGTAAACAGGCTAGTGCGCATGCACCTGGTAATTTTCCAACTCAGAGTCTCAGCCTCTCTCGTGGCGTCATCTGGCCTGACGTGCGGGGAGCCAATGGGGAAGCTCCACGTCCCAGGCAAGCGCTGTGACCTATATAAGGGACGGGCGTTCTGTTGTTCGGGGTCTCCATTCTTGGCAAGCTTATGCTCTCCCTCTCAAGATGCATTAAAGCTTTACTGCAGAAGGATCCTTTGTGTGCCGCGTTGTTCTTGCTGGCGAGATGGTAGCGCGGACACCAATCAAATAACACAACTGCTGGGTGAAGAATTTCTCTTGCCCCATCCTCTTCAGCCTCTGCAGCTGCCTGTGGAGGCTACAAATCTTTGGTTCTCAAGAATTACTTCTCTGCTACTTCTATCCAGCCTAGTCAGAATCCCCAAATCTCTCTGGGTCCCTACCTTTTCCTCGTGAAACCTGGAAAAACCACCTTTTTCTCTTTGCTCAGACATTGGCTTCTGCTGTCTTCTTTGACCTGATCAAGAAACACCTTAGGGAAACAGATTTTAATTATTAGCACCTCCCCCTACAGGTCATCCAATGATACTGGCATCTCCAATATACTGGGTTCTTCTGCTACAACTAGGCCTCACCAATAGCCTCTCATAGGGTATTTTTATGGTACCAAGCCTCACTTTCTTTAGGTGACTCCTTCAGTCTTAGGCTGTCCAATGTAACTGAGGCTGCATCTTCACAGATTACCTTCCATAGTGCCTCTCATAGTGCCATATCTCAGCTGTTCTTCATTACCCCTTCATGCCTTCAAAACCAGTACCACCTGGTTAACGGTTACACATTACCAAGTAGATCTGCAGCATGAGGTACAGCCTTTGTTATTTCTGGAACACAGCTTATTTGTGCTCTCAAAAATATTTCCCAGATTTCACCTCAGTGATGCTGGTCTCTTCTTAATCATCACTAATCATTTTAGCTCCAGCTCACCAGCATCAATTGTCCCAGTAGTCTCCTTCTCCTCTTGAATACAGCCAAAGCCAAATGGTCACACCTTCTGAGTTCTGTTGCTTGCTGGGACTAGACCATGGCTCCCTTGTTCTACTACATTGTCAAGAGCTTTCTGCTTACCAACTCCTACTTGGCTGTCCTGTACACTGATTTTGTACTGAGAGATCTGCATATCTGTCTTCTAAACACTTGGATTAAAAGTGTGTTCCACCATGCCTGGATTTAAGATTTTGTCTATTAGGAACTTGTTCTGTACCAGGCTGGCCTTGAACTCAAATATTTGCTTGCCTTTGCCTCTTAGGAGTAAAGCCTTTTACTACCATGCATAGGCTTGAATTTAGCTGAGTGGAATCTTGCCCCAAGATCAATTTAAAATCCTCAAACACAGGATTCAGCTCCATTTCATATCCTGGTGCCCCTTTAATACATGAACTATATATTCTATATTTTTCTTTTCTAAGTTTTCTAAGCTGTTCAAAACAATCCTCATGAGACTTTACCAGGGAACCAAGTATCTGTTGGGATTTTTTGAGACTATTTTTTGTCAATGCAATTAACATAAATCTCTTTACCTTAGTCTCATGTAGGGTCTTCAGACAAGGGCAAAAAGCAGCTACATTTTTCCTCAAATACCATAAAAACATTCTCTAGTCCTTATTCTGAAATTCTTCTCCACAGAAATCTCTTGGGCAAGGTCTGCACAATTCAGATCACTCTAAACAATAAAGTCCCCCATATTCCTATTAGATTAGCCCATTTTCTTGACTTAAAGTATTCCACTGCTTTCCAAATCCAAAGTCCTGAAATTCACTTTCTTCCAAACAAAAGCATGGTCAGGCCTATCACAGATATAACCCAGTCCCTAGAACCAACTTCTATCTTAGGGTTTTATTGTGGTGCACAGACACCATGACCAAGGCAACTCTTATAGGGACATTTAATTGGGACTGGCTTACAGGTTCAGAGGTTCAGTTTGTTAACATCAAGGTGGAAGCATGACAGCATCTAGGTAGCCATGGTGTAGGAGGAGCTGAGCTGAGAGTTCTAAATCTTGATACAAAGCAAACAGGTGAACACTGACTTACATGAAGTTAGAGCCCATACTCACAATGACACACTTCCTCCAGTAAGATCATATCTACTAATAGTACCACTTCCTGGGCCAACTATTTTCAATCTAACAAATATGGTGAATATTTTAACATTATTTTTATAATATTAAAAGATGAAAATTGCCTATTGACAAGCATGTAATAAATAATAGTCCTGCCAAGGAATAAATAATACAAAATCTTAAGGAGTTAAAAGAAAAAAAAAAGCAGACAGCACATATACATCAAAAAAATTTTAAGATCATTTAGTGGCATTATTTATTATTTTAGGCTTATAAACTTAATACCTTAGTGGAACTGAACCAATTTTCTTGAAAACACGATCTACCAAAGCTCAAACAGAAATATATAATGCCCTAACATCTACCTACTGGTGAAATTTAGTATATACTAATCAATAATTTATAAAAATGATATGACTTAATTAAGTAGATAGTTCCTTAAATTATATCCCACTGTTAAATTATACCAACTATCTCTAATATATTTAATTGTAAGTATTGACATATTATATTAGCAATTCTGTTAGATCTGTTATACTAAATGTCACCATGAGACTAACAAGAAGTCATGAGATAACTACTGACCAATGTCTTTCAGGAACCTAGTTTAATAGCTATAAGTGATATACTACCAAATCAATAGAACAGAAGATTCCATCAAAGTGTTCTCATAAACACCAATTGAAGTTTATAAAAGATATTCTAGTATAATTAAATATAAAGTAAATAAATGTTAGATCTATAAATTAGAAAAGGAATAACAGAAACCATATAGGCAGAGAAATACATAATGATGGCATCTAACAATTCTTTGCGTTTAAAAGTTGCATAAAAAAATCTTGTAGAGAAGGAATAGAGCGTATTCTCTCAAGTTAAAAGAAACATCTATCTAGGATATACATGTGAGTAACATTCGACTTAATGGTTAGAAAGAAGTGTTTTACCACAAATATAAAATGGAAACTGAGATAAAATATATCTCCTCAATAATGTATTTCAATATTGTAATGGAATTTTCAACTGCTGTAAGAAGGCAAAAAAGGGTAGGAAGTATTTATTATTTTAGAAGTGATTGAGATGGAAAATTAAAAATATTATTGTTCAGAAATGACATCACTTATGTAGAAAATATAAAAATACTGATCAAAAATTTCCTAAAATAAGCACATCATAAAAGGAAGGCTTTATAGAACAAATAGTTAATATATACATCTTAATTAATGTTTTACATACACATGGAATTAGTTGAAATAAAAAACAAGATAATTCACGTTATCAAATTCCAAATAAAGTACTGAAAATAAAATTTTGTAAATGTCTGCTACTTCTGTGTGAGACAACACATAAATAGTTCATGAAAATATTTAAAACCAAATATTTCCTCATTAGTATAATTGTTAATGATGCAAAATGAGTTATTTATCACTTATCTGTAAGTTCAATATAAGTCAAGTAACATTTTCAGCAGAAAATTATCTTGAACTATTAACAAACTGTTCTTAAAGTTTATATGAGATACAGAAGTCCCAGACTACCCAGTGTGATATTTAATGAGAAAACACCTACAACACAAGTGAAAACTCACATCAAGACTTTCCATAAGATAAAAATAATATTGACAACCCTTTATTATACAGACTCATACTTACAAAAATAGAAATAAAATAGAATGCTTTTAATACATCCTCATAAATACTATCAATTAATCAGAGGCAAAGAACAAAGGAATTACCATAAGGAGAAGACCACACCAAGAATTTTCTGAACTAACACATAAAACAGAATATTTTGGCACATAAATGATACAGATAAAATAATGACCTCAGGTAGATTATAAGCTAGAATGTAAAACATAAAATGAATTTGAGACTGATTTTAAACTTACTGGATATAAAATTATGTTGGACCATTTTATTCCTAGATTTTAATGAAATGAACCAGATCTCACAGGGTTCTTTCACTCAAATACTTTTGTAAGAATTACTTTATTAATCTTAAAGTAACTGTCTCCTTCATATCAAACAAAAAACTCCCAAACTGAGGAGTATTAATAAATTGTTGAAAAGTCTTTGTCATGCTAATCAACCCCTTGCAGCTTTAGGTGGAAAAGGGATATGTCTATGAAGTTTAATTAATATGTTTTATGGTGATTCCCATTGTTTTACTCACAGAAACACCTGAGCACTAAATGATAATAAAATTGTCATTATTTGTCTTTGTCTGTTTGAACGGAATTTTCCAATGCCTTAGTTCTTCAAAGCAAAATAAAATACTTTGCATTATGTAATTAGGTTAACTTTGAATTTTCTTATAATTCTAAATTTAGATAATAAATATGTGTATCAATACTTGCAATACGTTGCTATTTTAAGCCTCAAATCCAGCAATTATACATGTTTATTTTAAATTTTATGCTTCATCTTGCAACAATTCTAAAAAGACTTAAGGAAAGAATGTTTATTCTATTCACAAACCTCTTAATTCAGCTTCTTAAATGTTTACATGCTTAATTTCATCAATCCGACATTTAGAATGAAATGAAACCAATCCTCCAGAAAATTTCACTTCCCAGGTGGTATTAGGATGAAATGTTCTAGAAGTAATATAAATTATCTATCTTGGAGCCACTGAAGAGTACAACGCCAGTTACAGATAAAATTAAAATTTCTGTTCTTTTCATATTTAATTTTAACATTGTATATCTGATTAACATTGAAACTCAAATATTTATAAGGATCAAAACTGAAAATGTTGACTTTCTTAAATATACATAACTAGAATCTTCAAACATAAAAAGGGAAAAGTCATTTATAAATAAGGAAATATTAAGATACAATAAATGCAAAGCTAGGAACATTTTAGGCTTAGTAACACTTTTCAAGAAACAACAAAACCAGAGCAGCAGGTTGTATTTATATATATGTGTGTTCGTATTTATATGTTTTATATATAACATATATACATATTACATATATACATATATACATACATATATAATTATATATATAATATATGATATATACAATATACATATTTATAAATGTATAATATTAAGAGTTAAAAACGAGGCTATCAACTTCAGAGTTTGAGAGTGGAAGGGTTTCAGAAAGTGTAGCCAGGAGAGGCTTTAGGGAAGAAAGTGAGAGAAATATAGTGCAGCTATTTGAATTTTTTTGTTTGCTTGTTTTGTTTTTCGAGATGGGGTTTCTCTGTTGTAGCCCTGGCTGTCCGGGAACTCACTCTGTAGGCCAGGCTGGCCTCGAACTCAGAAATCCTCCTGCTTCTGCCTCCCAAGTGCTAGGATTAAAGGCATGCACCACCACTGCCCAGCTCAGATATTTGAATTTTAAAAGCTATCTGAAGTGAAGTCAAGTTTATTTTGAGAATAATTATCATCATAAATAGCTAGCAAATTAAACAAAAATGTTTACTCAGGTCTTAACAATAATTTAACAGAAATATTACATTCTATTTACCTAAACTTAATAAACAAAGTTGCAAAAATATTATTAAAATATGCTATAGAAAATCAATAAATTAACAGGTTTTTGTTTTTTTTTTTTTAAATCCATACTGATGATTAATAAACCACTAAAATATTTCTCTGTGTTAGGGGCTTAGCAAACTAAACCGTACTTAATCATTTATTCCCTTCTTCATCTTCTAGCACATTGACTGCTAGTATCATTCACTAGTTCCATGAGTGGATGTTCAGGTACATCTCTCAAGAAATGACATATTCAATATTGGATTTCTATGGAAGAGTGAATGATATGAAAGATGATTAATCTCAGCTCTTCTGTGTTTAGAGGACAGTCAATTTAGTTTTATATGACTGAATTTTAAGGAAAATGATTCATCCTTAATGCATTATGTTAACAAATATTTTCATTTGCATCAAAGTAACATTGAAAGTAAGTATTTGGAATGTTTTCCTTTGTAGTGATAAGGAATTAACTTTCTTTCCAAATATACCTTTTTAAAAGCAAAATAAAAGCATTTCTTTCTTGTTCTTGTTTTGTTTTGGGAAAGACAGGGGCTTATTTAAGTTCATAGCTCTCATGTAATCAAGAGAAAAATCAGGACTTTCCCTCTCAAGTCTTGGAGGAACAATTTACTCTAGCTCCTTGTTATAATTCTCAGCCTGCTTTCTCCTCCTCCTCTTCCTCCTCCTCCTCCTCCTCCTCCTCCTCCTCCTCCTCCTCCTCCTCCTCTTCCTCCTGCTTCTCCTCCTTCACTTCCTCTTCTTTTTCTTCTTCTCTTCTTCTTCTCTTCCTCTTTTTATTATGCTTTCTGTTTATTTAATTTTATTTATTAATGAAAATAGATTTTTTTCATACAATATATTCTGATTAGTTTCTGCTTCCCAACTTCTTCCCACTTCCTCTACCATTCAAATTCACAAACTTACTTTTTCTTTAGAAAATAAACAGGCACATAATAGTAGTTATAGTAGTAGTAGTAATAATAATAATAATAATAATAATAATAATAATAATAAATAATAATAATAATAAATAATAATAATAATAATAATAATAATAATAATAATAATAAATCAATATCCAGAATAGGACAAAGCAAACAAACAGAAGAAAGAGAGCTACACATTCATACACATACAATTCCTATAAACACACAAAATAGAAACTACAATATATACACAAATGACCTGTAAGGTTAAGTAATTCAAGAACCTCCAAAATTATCACTGTGTTTGTTTTTTCTTCTCCAATTTCTGCTGGACGTGGGACCTGTCTTTAAGACTGGTTAGTATACAACATTAGACATTGTTGAAGAAAAGTATTTTTTTTTATGTGCTATCAATACATTGGATACACATTCTGGCTTAGAGATATGGAATTTTATCCATATCCATTTCAGTACTGGGAATCCATTAGGCTTTGACTCATGCAGTTCATGTGTATATTGCCATAATTTCTGTTCATCAGTCCTACTGTACATAGAAGGCTTTGTTTTCTTGGCATCCTGACCCCACCCACTCTGGGCTCCTCTAATCTTTCTGTCTCTTCATCCTTATGGTTCTACGACCTTAGGAGGAAAGAATTTGATGCAGATTTCCCATTTAACACTGAGTGCTCCAAGATATTTCACTCTCTGCATATTGACTGTTTTGTGATTGCTCTTTTTGTTCTAATCCATAACAGAACTAATCTTTCCTGGTGATGGCTGAGCAAGACAGTATATATACTCATATATCTATGAGTATAAGATGCTATTAGTATGAGTCATTATATTTCCATGTTGCTTTAGCAGAACAGTATTATTTTCTCCCTACATCTCTGTCCATATATCTCTGTTCTTTTTAGTTTCAGGTCCTGGACAACACAGCAGTATTGGGGATGGGTTTCATCTCATGGAGAGGGCCATAAATCAAATCTGATTTTTGTTGATTAATCCTGGAACCTTCGATAATGTACCAGCGAATATGGTATTTGCAACTGTGGATCAAAGGATTACTAGCTGAGTTGTTCTTTATCTTTCTTGTTTGATAGTGCCCAATGTATCTTCTAATACCTTGAACACTAGATAGTAGTTCTAGAAGCTCTATGTAGGCACCAGATTGACTGTTTAGTAAGTTATATAGTTTTTCTTTTCTGTAAAAAGAACTTAACATCAGATTGGGAGAGCAGACCATAGCACTGGCAATAACCTGGGTTGTTTGTGAATTTGCCTGGGATCCCTTTGGCCAACAACTTGATCAGATGTAATCAACTTCAGGAAATGGGATTTCATTTAATGGTGAGAGACTTCTGGTTCGGATTTCATGATTCCATTCAGATTTCTTTTCTGTGTGTGTGCACGAATGACTTAAAATATAATGTGTACCTTTAAGAGAATTCAAATTACTCTTCTTTCTCTTGGTACAATTTACTTAACTCAGAATTATATATATATATAATTCTCTCTATTTATAATATATATAATTATATATATAGTAAATTTATATTTATAATACATTTTTAAATATATTATATAATTTGAAGTTCCATCCATTTACCTGTGAACTTTAGCATTTCGTTTTTTAATTGCCAAGTCATATTCCAATGTGTAAATGTATCATAATTTTATACATTAATCCAAAGTGGATATCCTGTCTTTTTTCTAATTTCTGGCTATTTTGAATAGATCAGCTATGAACATGATTGAGCAAGTGTGTCTGTGGTAGAATAAAGCATTCTTTGGGTATATGCCAAAAAGTGGTATAGTTAGATCAATCTTAAGGTACATCTATTCCCAATTTTTCTGAGGAACAATAGTATTGATTTATCTAGTGAATGTACAAATTTTCACTCCCACCAGTAATGGATGACTTATTCTCTTACGCTATATACTCTCCAGAATGAATTTTCATTTGTTTTAAGGATTATGGTTATTATTATAGGTGGAAGATGAAATCTCATAGTAGTTTTGATTTGCATTTTCCAGTGTAGCAGGAATTGCAGGGCCATCTCTGTTTAAAAGCCAGGGGCCATGCAGCTGCAAAAGTATCTCTTGCAGGGGACCAAATCGAGTAATCCAGGGCACAGGCAACATCTCAGGTTTTTAAAAATATTTCTTTAAGTGCTTCTCAGATATTTGTGATTCTTCTTAAATAACTAATTAAAGCCAGGTCACAAGTTAACTAACATAGAACTGATGTGGTCCTTTAGAAGATTTATGAAACAGAGAAAATAATAGTCTACATGGTTTCATTCACTTGTCAAGCATACAATTTAGTTTGATGACAAAGATTCAGAGATTTGGAGGTAGTCTTTTGACATGTATTTGACTATATAAAGCTGATCTCTTCAGCTTGGAAATTTTAGAACTTAAATAATTTACTGAAACTCTTTCTAGGAATCCATATCTCTTTCTATGTCTGTTATTTTCATTATGTATGAGTTTATTTATAATATGCATTATGAATATAAAAGAATGATATTCCCAAAGAATAGTGAGGATAATATCATTCCTGGAATTAAAATATAACTCATGAAATACAATACAAGATCAAATATAGTTGGGATTATGCTCATTTTCAATTTTAATATTTAATCATAATAGAATTTTTATCACAGCACATGATGGTTACTTTTGTGTCTCTATAATGAAACAACACACATATTTAAATAAAGAAGGATTTATTTTGGCTCATATTTACTTTAGTTGATGATTTTTTTAACCTAATTGGCTCAGATATGATTATATAGGGTGGATAGTGAAGGGAATTCTTTCCATCATGATATACAAGAAGTCAGAAGAAATTATATCAAAAGGTATCCGACACTGACACACACATCATAGTATTGATCCATTCATCAATTTCCCCATGATATTTTCTTAAATCACTTCACACACAATCCATATTTGTAGTTGGATAGTCTCTTGCAAATTTCTGAATTCATTCATGTTGATAAAGAATATAAGGCATCATGATGAAATACTAGAAAATGTGAGGTGTGAAGTAATTTTGTTAAGTGTGAAAGGTACTTGGAAAGTTACTATTATAAAAGATGAGAATTAAAGTGAAAATTGGCAACAGTATTAATGTAATCATTAATAAAATAAGAAGGTATCTTGATAAGCTCTAATAACTATATGTAAAATTAGAAAGGTAAACTGAGCTATGTTACAAGTAGAAGTCAAAATAGATTCTAAAGAATATATTTAATTAAAGGAGACTAGGGAAAAGAGATAGATGTGAAGGAAACAAAAAAAGAGTAATGCCATATAGTGATATTGAAAAAAATTCAATTGCGTTAATAATTGACTTCCATGCAAATAAATTAAATCATTGGCTTATCCACTTTCTCACATCACAGGTTTTTTCTCTCTCTCTAATGGTATGTTATCTACCACACCTACTCTAGGTAAAACATTAAAATTGCAAATTTTAATAAGTTGTGAATTTTTGTGCCTCCCTCTTTTCTTTTTACTTCACTTAGATTGACTTTGGCCACAATCTAGTAACTGTCATTTTATCTTTCATTCTTTTTTAATTTAGACAGAATGATGTTCTCTTCAATTTTGCACGGTGGAATTTATATCAGAGTAGCCATCCATTGTTTAAATGTTATACTACTTTTGTGTTGCTGTCACAAAGTACCCAACAGAAATAACTTCAGGAACATTTTATTTTAGGTTGTGACTTTAGACTATTAACCACCATGGCAAGGAAGGCATAATGCTAGGGTTTTAAAGTACCTAGACAAAGTATGTCTATAGGCAGAAAGTGGAAAAAAATGCATGCTGTTTCTCAGTTTTGCTTTTGCCTTTTAATTCAGTCTGGTACATTAGACCCTGAAATAGTGCTACCTGCATTCAGTAAGGGTCTTTGAAGTTCAGATAATCATCTCTGAATAGACCCTCACAGACATGTCAATAAGGGTTGCTCTATAGGTGATTCTAAGCCATGACATTTCAACAAATGAGATTTACCATCACACATGTTTTGCATAAATGTACTCTCATCATTTCTACCAGAAATTCGTTCAAGCCCAGACACCATATTAGATTTATCTATGAATATTAAAAAAATATTCTGAGGCTTATCTTGGTGGTGGGTGTTGTGATGTGTGTGTGTGTGCATGCGCACACATGTGAGTGTGTATGTATGTGTGTCAGTGTGTGTGGGCATATGTGTATGGGGTATTTTAGTTCACCTTTTAAATTTTTCTCAGTAATACATTGCCAAGATATTTTAAAACTCGTGTATAAGACATTATAATTCAAAAATGAAACAAATATTGAAATGTAAGTAATGTGATAACATTGCTGCTATTCTACACGTTAACAAGCTGAATGATTGTGGATTTTAACTGAGCATACAAAATAAATCCTGTGAGACAATCCAGAGGCTCTGCAGCTATCAAGGTCTAAGGTAACATATTTTGTATTCTTTTTAGAAATCCACATGTTCAGGCAGTGTGGAAAGAACATTTTGAAGCTTTAACCGCAATACAACAGAACCCTGGCTCACCTTTCAGAATTGGACTTAAAATATGATATTTCCTTTTTAAAATGAAGAGAAGTTCTTAGTGAGTAGAACAAACTAGACAGGTATTTTTCCTGGAAATTAGAAGTCTTTGTAGTTTTCATAGAGACTAAACACAATTCCTGGAGGAGCAGCTAAGTGACAGCAGCCAACTTTGTTCATTACATTACCAGAAGGTCCCTGCAGAATGACAATCAGTGCAATCCTGAACCTGCACTGTTGTGAAGACAAGAGAGGAGCAAGTAAAGCAGCTCTTAGCAGTAATGATGATCATCCCAGCAGATGAGAGCAAAAGATAAGCAGCAGCACGATGTTCTATTTGATGAGAAGGATTATGATACAAGATGGAACACACCAGGGCTTTTTATAAATCTGATAGGGGGATTATTCAAACTGTGGAAAATAATGTAGTGTTAGGCACCATAATACCTGGACTGCTTGATTTATGGCGACTTAGAAGATAATGAAAATCACTCTGTTCATTCAAGTTAAGAAGTATGTGGTCCTGAATTTTAATTTTTTGGCTAATATTGCCTAAAAACTAGATAATAAAAAGGATGTTATTTCTTCAATCTAGGTAAAAATGAAGTTCTTTGTGTATGTGACTGCAGTATACTTGCACAAATGATAACCTGCAATTCATAGTCAACTGCCAAAGCAGGAATCAAATACTAAGCTCTACGTAAGATTCAGCAATCTTGATTTAGTCAATAAAAATGATCAGAAATAGATTTCGAATCTAAATACAAAGCCTTTTGGGAGTGAGTCTCTGCCACCTCCAGATTATATTTGTTTACTGCAGAAAGACTCCACCATCCATGAGAATAATCGGCTCACGGCTGCAGATTGCCTTCTGCTAATAATTACAGCAATAACAACTCCTAAATTTCTTTGTACACTGATGAATTCTCTCTACATTTCACTTCTATGCTTTTTTTTTCTTTTTAAATATAAGTAGATTGTATAGGGACAACATGGGACTCATACTCAATAAGATTAATTTGTTATAAATTCATTTCAATTGATGATTTTATACTCTGGATTAATGCCAACTTTGAATTTGAGAAGATTTTTTCTCCTAAAGAAATTTCAAGATGTATATAATTAAACCCACAACCTTGAGGTTTATTGGCCTTAACCTAAGATTCTACCAAAGGTCTTAGAACACACACACACACAAATATGTAGATTGAAAAGGCACTAACTAAATATATCATTTGAACTTATGGAATTAACACACACACATATACATATATATACACATACATATACACATGTATACATGTATTGTATATTATTATATAATATATGTATAATATTATAATATTATAGTATTTATTATAGTATGTATAATATTTACTATGCGCTATTCATAAACATATATATTAAGTGCATGGTCTAAAGCTAATGATGAAATTGTTTATTGTTCTAAACACAATAAAAATTTCTGTAAGAACCAAATACCACATATAAACTGCACACTGCATTTCACAGTTGAGATTATATTAATTAGAATATTCTGAAATATCTAAATATATCCTTTGTTTCCTTCCATGTAATTTTTAAAAAGTGACTATGCAATGGATATGGTATCCAGTCAGACATTTCTTGGACTCTTATTTGCACATTGCATTTTATTTAGTTGTACTCAGCAGATGGAAAAGAACTATTGTCTGTGTGTTATTCTGTCTCAGTTACAGATTCTATTAATACAGGAAAAGACATGGCCAAAGCAGGCTGAGAAGGAAAGATTTCATTTCATTCAGCACTTTCCCATCACAGTGTATCACTGAGAAAAGTCAGTAGGTAAATTTGAGGCAGGAACCTGAAAGGAGAAACTGATACAAATTTCAAACATGAGAATTGTATGTCCCCACTTAACTTCAGTCTCTCACTACAGTACCCCTGCTTTCTCTCCTGCAGTGCCTCTAATATTTGTTGTCTTTTCTTTTGAAATTATCACAGAAATGAACCTGCTGAGTTCATCTACTATTGCTCAAATATGTATGTGTTCAGGTAACCTAACAAGACCTACATAAACATTGACAACACTGGTTTATAACTAGAATATCGTGGAGGAAAATGGCATTGTCATACCCCTCCAGAAAAGAGTGCCCTGATAATGTAATCCAAGCTCTAATAGTTTTTAATGGCTTTTTGAAAAGGAGGTAGATAAGACATAATATAATAATAATTAGAAATGGTGGTGCTAGTGATGGACTTAGAGGAAAATGGATAACAAAATACAATTAGTAACGTTTCTTGTTTTTAAATTTTAGATACTGGTATCCAACAGTATTTTATTATATCTTCATCATATTTTGATAGATCTTGTCATATATAATGAACTAAATACATGGTAACAAAAGATAGGAAAACTGAATCCTAATCTGTCAAGAGTACATATTACATTTCTCAAAAATTATAATGCCATATTTTATAGAAATGTGTTTATTTTTTACATAGTTTATAGAAGATTTAGTTGGAAAAAAGTCATATAATCTTGATAAATTAAACATTGTTTCCAGGTCCTATTACATATATATATGTGTGTGTGTGTGTGTGTGTGTGTGTGTGATTATAACTCAAAACCTTAGAAATATTTTAAAAATGTTTTTATAAATAGTGTACATACAACCTCAAGGGAGATAGATTGTGATGTGTAATTTGTAATAAATGCTATCTTAATCTTTTTACCTCTTTGCTAGCTACAAGCAGTTGACGTTTTATTCATTTTTCCCTTGAATCATTAGGAGCATCAGGAGAGAATGGTGATGTTTTTTATTTTCTAATTTTGAGACAATTGTCAATGGTCATTGCCATAATAATGATTCTAAAGCAATCACTTAGTCTTTGATGAGCAATGTGGTAAAATTGACTTTGTCATTAGCTCCAACAGTTAAGAACTTTCATACTACATTAATTTTATGACTTTTCTAAAAAAAAAAAAAAAAAAAAAAAAACTAAATCTTTTCAATTAAGCTGACATAAGTGAAAGCATGAATTTTTCATTATAACTGTAAAAATGGATTTCATTTTCCTTTGTATTTTAGGAAATATGACAAGGAGTTTTATAACATATTTGATAAAACTTACACAGATGAGTTTTGTAAATAAATATGCACATATAACATTTCTAAGTGAGCCTAACATTGCTACAAATGTGAATATTTTGTTCAATTGTGATTATAAAACTTATTGGAAAACAAATATCACGATGATGTTATAATTTTCTTTCCATCCTCTCTTTAAGGAGTTTACATTGCAATATAATTTTTACCCATTGTTTTTTTGTTGTTCATGTTTCCTGTTCTAATTAACCAATCTCTGTCTTTGTCCCTCTGTCTCTGTCTCTCTCTGTCTCTCTCTTTCTCTCTGTCTCATTTGTGTGTGTGTGTGTGTGTGTGTGTGTGAGTGTGTGTGTGTTAGGATCTTACTCAATAACCTAGAACAAACTGCAACATTTGGCAACTCCTCTTCCACAGTTTTCAAGAGCTAGAATTGCAGATGTGAACAACCATACTTTGCTTTAAATTTTATGTTAATGGTTCATGATATATAACATAAAAGTATTCTTCCATTTCTCCTATTTCCATAGCCTTTTCTTTACTTACTGCCAATGTGTGATGCATTATATCTTCTGGGAATTTTTCTTTTTCTTCAGAAATCAAGTATGTTGAATCAAATTTACAGCGATGCTTACCAAAATAAATCCTTACAGAGTTTCAAAGAAAACAAGGTGCTCATTAAACAAAGTGATAGTGAGAAGAAGCTGGATATTTCTAATTGCTTTCCAGTATATCTGCTGACCTAAGTGGATCAAAACAGGACTAAATCACGATTCCTGACAGCCAGTGCTTGGAAGCAGCTTTTTTGAAATGTACAAAAGTCTATGGTTTTGTGAAGCATTTGTATCCACCCTTGGGAATAAGTTCACATCCTAAAACAAGACAAAAATACCAAGTTGTGAAGGAGCTCTCAAAGAAATAAAACTTTTCGAAGGAGGATTTTATTCTCTCAATATAAGATGATGTTTCCTTTAAAAAAGAAAAAAAGCAAGCAGAAGTCATTATTTTGTAAACAATACAACAAATAGATGTTATACTGGTAATTTTAATTAAAATGTACGATTTCCATTCATATACCTTAATAATAGCAATGTAGAACAGTTTCTCTGATTTTGGAAAAGAAAAGAGGATCAAGCATATAAATCTTGAATGCATTCCCTTCCATTGCTATGGTGGATCTGATTGGCAAATATCTGACTCAGCCTCACCAGAGTGCTAAATCACCCCCTAATCTCTTCAACCAGGAGCCCAATTTGCATGCACCTAGTTGCAATTAAATGTCATCTGTTTTCTATGTAGAACAGGTAAGAAGGTTTAAATTCACTTTTTGTTGTTCAAGGCTACTTATCATTCAGAAACCGAATTGGAAAGCTTTGATACACCACACGAGAATTTGTATCTACACTGTTTACATGATCACTTCTTCTCTGATAAAGGCTGACAGCACAAAGCTTCCCATCACAATCAACCTACACAGTCCTTAGGAAATGAGAGCATAGAAAGTCTTGCAATAAAGGAAAACACAGTGCTTCTTAATGTAACCATAAGGGGAAAGGAAGAAAAAAACACAAATTAGCCTAGAGTAATGATCAAAATGAATGATTGTATAATATTTACATTTTCTTATATGCTTATTAAAACTTTAAAATATTCTGAATTGAGTAATTACCTTAAAATTCAACAGATATTTAAATATGCTTAGTTTATAATTAGTTATATGCAATGACAAAATATTTGCATAAAAAAACCAAACCAAAATTAACACAAAAGAAGTTACTGATTATTCCTTTATGATCCAATTAGTACTAACCAATAGTTACTAATGATCAGATTGTGAACATTAGTATCTCAGTGGAAAGAACAATTTACTTTAAAAACTGGAAATATTTTCATTAAAAATCTGCACAAACTGGTATATATATATGAGAGGGGGAGGGAGGGAGGGAGAGAGAGTATGTCAGTCAAATCTGAATCAATGTGTGTATTCCTTTAGTCTTAGAACTAAGGAGGCTGAAGGAGGAAGTTGCAAGATACAGAGTAACATTCGTTCCCAAATGCTTACATTTAATTAGATTTCTTGTACATATTGTTATTAAAACAATGTAAACCAACCAGCAGATATTCTTATGGTATATTGTAATGTAGACTTCCATGCTAATAATTTGATGACTATTTTTTATGAATACAACATTCAAAATTCAGCACAAGACTTCCACATGTAAAATCAAAATACTTTCACCCTCTTTTATATCCTTTTCACCCTATTTTTATATTTTTGAGAATGAACATTAGCTACCAAAAACTAGTAAAAGTCACCTCATTGATGTGCTAATTCTGTGAATAATCTTTCCAGTGTTTGGTACATAGCAGAAAACAAAATTGCCCCGCAACAGAAGTTGTTTGCCCTCTCAGATAAATTGTAAAAAATTAACAATTCCACTGTATCTGCTTTGTGTGTGTGTGTGTGTGTGTGTGTGTGTGTGTGTGTGTGTGTGTTTCAGATACGTAATCATTCTTTGGCCACATGTTGGAAAAATCCCACTGCTATGCCCACCTTCAGTAACTTCACAAAAGTAGGCATGTCATCACCAGCCACTAAGTCGTGGCACATTTCCACTTTTGCTAGGTGTAGCATATCATCCCTATGTTCATGCATTGTCTCCCCTTTTAAAAATCCAGTTCCTCTTCTCCCCATCCTCTTTCCTGTTCTGTCCTCTCTCAGAGGTAGCCTCTGAATATGCCCTTGCCCACAATGCACCCCTCTTAGAAGATCTGCTGCATAGTGTGAGTTTGTGGCATTCCTTGTGGTTCTACAGTTCTTCCAGGAGACAGGAAGTAAAGAAAATGAACTGACTAAATAAGTTTCAGTTAGAAGTGTTTCTCTCAAATTCATATCACAGATTTTGTGGTCTTCTCTCTCAAATCTCTGCGTGAGATGACAGTATACAGAGACCATTGAATTCAAGTGCACACCATGTATCTCTCTACTCTTCCATTTGTTGTGTTTCATCTTCTAGTTGGTATTATAATTTCAAGAGGATATTTCAAATTTTCCTTTTTTTTGGTCTATTTAGTGAATGCACCTACTGTATTAAAGCTATATTCAATACTGTGTGTTCATGATTGTAACGGTCATGCAATATACAGAAGATAGCACTTCATAGCACTCACCTTAGTTACAATTTTTACTGAGACACCATGACCAAAACAACTTACAAAATGAAGTACTTAGGTGGGAGATTTTAGAGGTTGAGTAAATAATCACCATGGCAGAGAGCAACAAAATAGGCTAGAAGATAGGCATAACACTGGAGCAGTAACTGAGAGCTTACATCTTATCTGCAAGTTGGAGGTAGAGAAAAAGCAAGACTGGGCATGCCATGGGATTATAATATTTGAGAGCCCACCCCCAGGGATACATACCTCCTTCAATAAGGCTATACATCCCAAACCTTCCCAAAACAGGTTCGCCAAGTAGGAAAGAAATATTCAAATATATGATCCTATGACCATTCTTGTTCAAACCATAAAACATTCTTTCCCATTCAATTCATGATTTTTATACTCCATGGACCACACAATCTGGCCCTATTTGAGATAAAGTATTCAGTATTTACTCACTGTCCCAATTTTTTCTAGTTTTTTTTTTATTATTATGCAGAAATTACTAGGTAAAGAAAGTTTTCAAAGCAAAGGTAAGAGAATTTATGAATATAAGAGAATTTATGTATACATATTCATAAGTTATCTTAGCCTTTCTTTGAAAACTTTCTTTTTCTAATACTTTTTACTCATATGAATATAAGAGAATATATATATACATATTCATATATATATATATATATATACATATATATATACACATAGATAGACAAAAATGTGTGTGTGTGTGTGTGTGTTTATATGCCCACTTACTATAACATATATTTATCTATTTTCAGGGTTGTAACTTCTGGAATCAAAAATTTATTTTTCTAGTAGAAAGCATGTTTTCTTATTTCCTTTTGTTACAGGATATTTATAATCAAGTTGTTGTTGAATTGGAAAATTCTTTAATGCTAGCTTTATTTCAGAGTACAGAAAGTACTGCACAGCCTGCTAGAAGAGAAAAATCATCAAATGTCAACCTATCTTGAACTCTGCTTCATATAGTCCAAACCTAACCGGAAAGATATACCCACCAGTGGCATAATGGTATGTATGCTTGGGGAATAACCAACTACTTTCGGTTGGATTTTATATATGTTCATTTCTTTGCTTCTGTCCAACAACTTACATGAGATTAATGAATTTGATGGATACGAATAAGAATAGTGTTATGGATATATATATATGTATAATTATATATATAATAATTATATAATAGCTATATCTAATATATAATATTTATAATATTATTATAATTATATAATATATAATACAATATTATATAATTATATAATATATAATACATATTTTAATATATATATTATAGTAACGCACACACACATATATGTTAAAGTATTGTTATCTTAAAAATCAAGACGTGTTAACTAACACATTTGTTACATTCATTCTCAATATGAACTCATGAAACAATTAATATGACTGAAAACATTATATCATCACTGTTCCCTTGTACCTCATTGTGAATTCATTCTTATGTACTTTCGCACTTAATTACTATCAATCAAAGACTTACTTGATATTTTCTATAGTTTTTTCTTTTTTATCAATCTTGGTCAGAACAAGTCTTTCTATATTTCTCATAGGAGAACAAAACTTTATATTATAAAAAGTACATTCCCAAAATTAAGCTACTGATTGTGAACAAACAAAAAAACCCCAAATAAAAAACAAACAAACAAAACACAACCAAACAAATCATAAGCATCATAAAACAATTTGAAGCACACATATTCAATATATTTGAAGAACTCATTCGATATATTTGTAATGCTACATAAAATTGAAATGTCTGCTGTATACTTCATTTAGATTAATGTAACAAGGCTTATTTAATTTTGAGCAAGACTAAAAATAAAAAATCAGATCATTTTATTTTTTTTCCTTTCATTGGCTATTTTCTTTATTAACGTTTCAAATGTATCTTAGCCAGAGTTTCTTTTCCTGCACAAACATCATGGCCAAGATGCAAGTTGGGGAGGAAAGGGTTTATTGAGCTTATAGTTCCATGATGCTGTTCATCACCAAAGGAAGTCAGGACGGGAACTCAAGCAGGTCAAGGAGCAAGAGCTGATGCAGAGGTCATGCAGGAATGCTGCTTACCAGCTTGCTTGCTTCTCCTGGTTTGCTCAGTGGGCTTTATTATAGAACTCAAGACTACCAGCCCACAGATGGTACCACCAACAAGGGGCCCTCCCCCCTTGTTCACTAATTAAGAAAATGCCTTACTGATGGATCTCATTCATGGAGGCATTTTCTCAACTGAAACTCCTTTCTCTGTGATAACTCCAGCTTGTGTCAAGTTGACACAAAACCAGCCAGTACAAATCTGGCTTTGTGTTATCTCCTTTCCCGGTTTTCCCCCCTGAAAACCGCTATCCCAACCACCCTACCCTTGATTCTATGAGGGTGTTCCCGACCCCACCCACTACTGCTTCCCTCCCCTGGCATTCCACTACACTGGGCATCCATCCAGCCTTCACAGGACCAAGGGCATCTCATCCCATTGATGCCCTACTAGGTCATCCTCTGCTACATATGTGACTAGAGCCATCAGTCCCTCCATGTGTACTCTTTGGTTGGTGGTTTAGTCCCTGGGAGCTCTGGAGGGTCTGGTTGGTTAATATTGTTGTTCTTCCTATGGGGTTATAAACCCATTCAGCTCCTTCAGTCCTTTCTCTAACTCCTCCATTGGAAACCCTGTGCTCCAACCCAATCCAATGGTTGGCTGTGAGCATTTACCTCTGTTTTTGTCAGGCTCTGTCAGAGCTTATCAAAAGACAGCTATATCAAGCTCCTATAAGCAAGCACTTCTTTACATCCATAAAAGTGTCTAGGTTTGGTGCGTGTATATGTGATGGATCCCCAGGTTGGGCAGTCTTTGGATGGTCTTTCCTTCAGTCTCTGCTCCACACTTTGTCTCCATATATGCTCCTGTTGAGTATTTTGTTCCCCCTTCTAAGACGGCCTGAAAGATCCATAATTCAGTCTTCTTTCTTCTTGAGCTTCATGAGGTATGTGAATTATACTTGGGTATTCTAAGTTTTGGGGCTAATATCCACTTATCAGTGAGTACATACCATATGTCTTCTTTTGTGATTGGGTCACCTTACTCAGGATGATATTTTCTAGTTCCATCCATTTGCCTAAGAATTTCACGAATTCATTGTTTTTCATAGCAGAGTAGTAATCTATTGTGTAAATGTACTACATTTTCTACATCCATTCCATTGTTTTTGGACATCTGGGTTGTTTCTAGCTTCTGGCTATTATAAACAAGGCTGCTATGAACATAGTGGAACATGTGTCCTTATTATCTGTTGGAGAATCTTTTGGGTATATGCCCAGGAGGGTATAGCTGGGTCCTCAGATAAAACTATGTCCAATTTTCTGAGGAACTGCTAGACTGATTTCCACAGTGTTTGTACCAGTTTGCAATCCCACCAACAATAGAAGAGTGTTCCTCTTTCTCCACATCCTTGTCAGCATATGCTGTTACCTGAGTTTTTGATCTTAGCCATTCTGGCTGTTGTGAGGTGGAATCTCAGTGTTGTTTTGATTTGCATTTCCATGATGACTAAGGATGTTGAACATTTCTTTAGGTGCTTCTCGTACATTCAATATTACTCAGTTGAGAATTCTTTGCTTAGCTTTATATTCTATTTTTAATAGGGTTATTTGGTTCTTTGGAGTTTAACTTCTTGCATTCTTTGTATATGTTAGATATTAATCCTGTATCAGATGTAGGATTGGTAAAGATCTTTTCCCAATCTGTTCATTGCTATTTTGTTCTATTGACGGTTTCCTTTGTCTTACAGAAGCTTTGAAATTTTATGAGGTCACATTTGTTGATTATTGATCTTAGAGCATAAGCCATTGGTGATCTGTTCAGGAACTTTTCCCCATGTGCCCAAGTGTTTGAGGCTCTTCCCTAATTCTCTTGTATTCGGTGTATCCGGTTTTAAGGTGGAGGTCCTTGATCCATTTGGATATGAGTTGTGTACAGGGAGACCGGAATGGATCAATTTGCATTCTTCTACATGCTGACTGCCAGTTGAACCAACACCATTTGTTGAAAATGTTGTGTTTTCACCAGTGGATGTTTTTAGTTACTTAGTCAAAGATCAAGTGACTGTTAGTGTGTGGGTTCATTTCTGGGTCTTCAGTTCTATTCCATCGATCTACCTGTCTATCCCTGCACCAAATCATTTGAAATAGAAATATTATTGCATTTTGAAACATGATAGTAGAGAAAGTTTCTGCACCATCGAAAGTCTGTGGCATACTCAGTGAAATGCTGCAGGCACTGTAGGTATAACTGTGTGCAGAATATGCTTCTCACTTTTGTGACATAAATGTTCTGTTCAGATTTTCCTGGGTTCTTTATCAGTTCTCATACATCAGCCAATCAAATGCTGTGATTATAGTCATTAAACATTTAACTGACAAAATACAGTTGTTGGTACATTTAAATAAAATGTAGCTATCTATTACAAAATATAACTTGTTTTCTCACCAATTAACTGAAGTTAACACACTTACATTAAACATGGTCTATAGTCCATCAATTGATTAAAATCTCAAGGCTTGTGATGAGTTTGAAAGTTGCAGGTCAAGAACCAAATTATCTTTGATTATTTATACACTAGACATTTGTTGTCCAACTGTGTATAACATAATATCCTTCTATTTATTAAGTACATTTTTTGACATGTATGAACAGACTCCTAGCTTGATGAACCAAAAAGTTCAGACTATCATCAGATAGTATCTGAAGATTATAGCAGAGTCCTACTTTGCTCTACACTGCCTGTCCTTTGTGACCACCAATAGGCTTTAAAAGTGTTTGGGGGACTCAGAAAGTACTTTAGCTTTTCCTCTTATCCTAATTTAGTCTCTAGCATGATGCTCAGTGCCTTACAAGTACTGGTAAATACAGCTTCAGATGATATGACTCCCTTCACTGCTTTTCTTGTGCACTTACATGCATGGGGAATACTTTCAGACATATACTCACATGAATACACAGATAAGAATAAAAGCAAATTTTTTATAAAATGTTCTGATTTCAGATATTTTATTTCATTATCAAAATAATCCATTAACTGTTATACAAAAAACCTATCTCTTTATTTGGGATCAAGATCTGTAGTAATAGTTGTCACAATGACAAATGAAAATATTACCACCAGATTAGGTATTCATTGCCATAATTCTAAAAAACACTTTAAGATTCTGCATCTGTTGCACCATAGCAATAATGACCAATATGATAATGCATTTGCAATTATGTATTTTATCCTTGAACTCATCTATGAGGCATGAATGGCGATCCATAGTCAATTGGTATTTGCTGGTAAGGAATTTAGATTCGATTACATTTACTTTTAGAAGGTAGAGCCTGGAGTTGTTCACCTTCTGTTTCTCTGATCATCGCTAATATGAATAGATTCAGGATTTTTCAGAACTTACACACTTCTAATTCCATTTGGTGAGACTATTTAGAAAGCAGGATAGTTTTCAAGAGGTTTCTCCCGGTAGAGTCTTCTTTGATCTCAAAGAACCTTTTGAGAACATGTGTGTGTGTGTGTGTGTGTGTGTGTGTGTGTGTGTGTGCATGCTCACGCACATGTGAGTGTGCACATGTGGTCATTAGTGAGCCATTTGAGAAGAGTGCTGGCAACCACTCCGAGAACCTCTAGAGGAACAGAGTGTGATCTTAACCATTGACCCAAATTCCAAATGGTAAAAGAGTCTCTTATCTGAAGAAGAATCATTATCTGTTGTTTTTATTCAGATTCCTTAGCTGATTAAATTCTTTATCATGCTGCTTTATTGGAAGAAAACATTAATATAACCTAGTAGCAGGACAAAGAGAACATATCTTAGCCTGATGAGAATTATTATAAATTTAATTTTCATAGATAATTCTTTCTTTTTTTTTTTCAAACTTTATTTACATTTCAAATGTTTCCCCCTTTCCAGATCTCCTGTTTGGAACCTCCCCATTCCCTCCCCTGCCACTATGGGGGTATTCCCCCACCCAGCCACCCATCTACTCTCCTCTTTTCTCCTTGGCATTCCCTTATACTGGGGGATCTAACACCCTCAAGTGCAAGGGACTCTGCTCCCCCTGATGTCTAACAAGACCCTCCTCTGCTGCATATGTGGCCAGCACCATGGGTCCCTCCATTTGTATTCTTTGGTTGGTGATTCAGTCTCCAGGTGTATCAAGGGGTCAGGCCAGTTGCCACTGTTGCTCCCTCTCTGGGTCTGCAAACACTCTTGAATGGCTGAGAAGCACCTAAAGAAATGTTCAACATCCTCACTCATCAGGGAAATGCAAATCAAAATAACCCTGAGATTCCCCTCATACCAGTCAGAATGGCTAAGATCAAAAACTCAGGTGACAGCAGATGTTGGCGAGGATGTGGAGAAAAAGGAACACTCCTCCATTGCTGGTGGGAATGCAAGCTGATACAACCTCTCTTGAAATCAGTTTTGTGGACCCTCAGAAAAATGGACATAATACTACCTGAGGACCCAGCTACTCCACTTATGGTCATAGATAGTTCTTGATGTAGCTTAACAATGTCATCAAGGGTTTGTATTCTTCAGTACAGACACAATCCAGATGATTAGCTAGCACTAAAATCATCTAGGGAATGACATCATACTCTCAAGGTAATTATCTGTGGGTCTAGAAATTGGAGTGATTTAAACTATTTAAACTAGATTAAATAAAGGAATATCAATTTAATGATGGATAAAATCAACAATCAGACCAGACTGGCGTCTAGACTGTGTCTTTAGGTACCAGAATAGATGTATATCTCAGGCTTACGGAAATCCTTAAAATTACAAAAACTCACAGACTGTATGAAATCTTCTGATTTATATTTTATTACAATTTTAATTACATTTAAGTTATTTCCCAGTGACAAGTCATCTCACATACCTGAAAGTGATCCTGGTGAAGGTCTTTGATGATTCTAAGTTTTATATAGGACCTAAATAAGCTTAACTCTCCAAGATATTTGTCTACTTTCTGGTAAAAAGGTTTATTTCCAAATACTATTTTGACATAGTTTCTCTAGAAGTTGGTACAAAATTATTACAACTAGATATACAATGGAGAAAACACAATGGATATTTTATGTCCTTATAGTTCTGAATTTTAAATTACAACTCATGTTATAAGCAAACTTCCCACCTACCTTTTTGTTCTACTAAAGAGCAAATTCAACTCTATCTCTTGATTTCTAATATTGATAGAGGGTCTCAGTTTATTCTGGTTTATAGATGATCTGAGTCTCCATATGACATGAACCTTATCACTTAACATTTTTTTTGTCATTTTGTTTTGTCTTCATGTGTTCCAAATATCTCTTTCTTTGAAACTACAGTAATCACTTGATTTAGAACTAATTCAATTCTGTGTATGACATCACGATAAACATATAAAATCAAGAAAGAAACTATTTCCAAATATAATTTCCAGGTAATAGGAATTATAGTTTTCTCCATTTTAGAAGTATACAATTCAATTCATAAATGTTAAGTTGTAAATTCATTGCAAAACAGATCATAGTGTCTTTCAGCTTAGTAGAGGAGGAAAAAAAAACCTTATACAGTGTAGGATCATAAGAAAGATGGGAGATATCAATTATGTAAGTCAATTAGATGGAATGATCAAAACATTTTTGTGGCAAAAAAACAATCTTCCAGTAATCCAATGGATTTATCATGAAAATCCATCTCAATAACTAATTTATCTTTGTTGCTGTCTTTGTATTATGGTGTTATACACAGCTTATAATAAAATAACTTGTACAACTCTATAACTTGCTGTGGGCCAAATACAGTCATTTTAATAGTGATATCAATGTTTTTATACTAATATTACAGAGTACATATTTGGAAAGGGGTTTCAATTTTCCTTTATCATCCGGTTGTTCCAGTTAACCAAAACAAGAACACAAAAATAGATACTGTGTTCATATTGCTCAAGATTAATGTCAACTTCTGAAATGAAGTTTCTTGTTTAACATTGTAAGAATTTTCTTTCTTGATACATAAACAACTCAGAAATCTTAAAGAATTCATGTCCACCGTCCATGTGCCTAGTGACCTATTGATACCCATGGTGTATTATAGGCCAGTGAATACAGAGACAAAGTTGCTGGTCAGGGAAATGAATGACATATAGTTGGCATATCATTTGTTTAGATCAAATTCAATATATGAACACAAATAAATGAATGTTTCATGCTTGTAAAAAAGTTCCTCAAATATATAAGATTATATACAATATTAGTAGTGAATTTAGATTTCTCACCCATGTTCACTTATTGCATGGTTTAAAGGTCACATGTGTATCAAATTTGGATTAGGATTAGGGAATGACTTTTCTTTAATAATTAATAAAATGTGCTAGATAAATTAGCAGAATCTAGAGAAAACAATAAGCAGATAATTCTGACAATATCAAACAGAATGTGAGATTTTTCTATGGTATTTCACTCCCACTGTAGTGAAGACTCATTAAGTCTAGAGTATTAAACCAGTCAGGTATAGACATGAGAAAAGTAAACAAAAGTTTTTATCAGTAAGAATTATGTTCTCTTGTGTCAAATGTATCATATTGAAATATATACATCACTATATAAGCCTGTGCATATTTTTCTTTGTGTGTAATAAGTCCAAATGATGTGGTCTTATTTTTAGTTGAGACAGTTAGTTACTATTCAACTACTTAGATATCATTGGAATAGCTTTTGTACATATGCTTGGTCAGAACTGACCTTAGTAAGAAGGGTATAAGAAAATATTTTCTCCTTATATTGTTCTGCCCTGAGATAATGGTATGTTTAATAATTCTTGATGTTTTGTGATCACAAAAGCTACATAATTTGGACAACTATCTTAAGGTAATCTTAAACCATGTAAAAATGTTCTGCTAGTGCATGTTTATTCCAACAAGCCTGAGTATTTTCCTTATACAAGACATTTTTTCTTTTACATTTCTTTGTACAAATATAATAGCTTCCATCCCAAATTTCAGGACTGACTGCTTTGTGCACACATGAAAATTAATACTGTATTTTCTCAGTTTACAGAGAATAATGAGTTGCACAACTGACTCTTCATGGTGCTCTTACACTCAAGTACCTAACCTGTAGGACCCATCTGTTTTGCCAGGAAGATATGCTAAACTTTCCTCCTCTGTTACAATAAAAAGTAGCTTGCCTCTTAGCTCTAATTATGTGATCACGTGATTGTTTTGGACTAGGTTCAAGTACTTTGTTTTGAGCATCAGCAAAAGTTTCCTAACTGTTCTACATTCTATACACCCAAATAAATGACATTTGACTCACTAAAAAAATAATTAATAATACCTTTGTTCAAACTTTTTATCTTAGTTTTTAATTGGTGCTACATGATAAAAATACCAACGTTGATATTATTGCTGAAGATCTTCCAACAAGAACCAGTTAGAGCAAGCTTGAAATAACATATAATTTGTATACCAAGTCTTAGATGTAAATTAGTAGGTACTCTAAGAAGTTCGTTCTTTTCTCAACAATGTCTTACTTAGAAGTTAAAAGATAACAATGCATTCCATTGGGCATAATGACACAAGCATGTAATTTTAGCAAGACAGAGGTAGGGGAAGGAAAAAGGGCAGTTCAGTGACATCCTACCTACATAGAAAATCTATAGCAGTTTGTAAAGATGCTATCATAAAACAAAACAGCCAAATTTACAACTCATTCAAAGCATGATCAAAGTATGATTGTTTAACTTCTGATTGATTTGTGACTTTTGTAATTATTTTCAATATCTTTTGTACCAAGTATTAACCAGTATCTTGGCCATTCATTGTCAATATTCATTACTTATACTCAGTTCTTTCTATTCTCAAGAATCAGTTTCACAGATTAAAATTAAAACTCCCAGCAATATTGATATACTTACATTCTGTCCTACATATATAAATAAGTAAGCAGATTGATAGAGTTCAGAGGTCATTGTCAGTAAACTTGAACTATTTAAAAGCACATTTTAGGGACAGATATAGTTTACTGTCTGTTACAGTTTGAAAAACATCCCCAACAGTCTTAGATCTTGAACATTTGGTTCAGTTGGTGATCTTGTTTGGAGAAGCGTAGATGTTACACCCGTGTTATAGAAAGTATGCTTCTAGAGATAGACTTTGAGACTATAGACTTTGTCCTCCTTTAAGTTCCATATCTATGGTTAGTACTTCCAATAGAAGATGTGGTTTCAGTTTCTGACATCACACCTGCTACTTACTATCATAACAAATCCCTCTGAAATGTTAAGCTAGATAAATACCTTTTTTCAGTCAGTTGACTAGTTTGTGCTATATCTTCACAGCATAGTAACCAATATGCTTTCCAAAATTATTAATGATATCCTATTAACCAAATGAAAGATTAGTGCTATTTAAGATTAATTTTGAAACACCTAATATGTATTTATACATCCATTAGCTTAATTTAAATTTCATTAAGGATCATATTAGAAAGAAGATAAAAATTTAACAGCCATGGCTTTTGTAATAGCTTCATAGAATAATGAAGATGGCTATGTCCATCCAGTATTAGCACATGAGTTTCTTATGTCTATTTTCACTTTGTTAGAAGAAAGAATCAATGCTCTATATTGTTATGAATAGTAAACCTGACAACATCACAGTGTTATTGTGGATATTATTATTTTAAAAATATATGTTGCTAAGTTATTCTTTTTTAACACTTAGTAAAGCAATATATTCAAATGTTATTAAAAATATATCTTCACAGTTCACTCACCAAAAAATGGAAACTTTTATTTTGAATTCTTTAAGGACTATGACCAAATAAATTCTAAAAGTATACAACTATGCTACAGAAAGTAGATAAATTCTTTCTTGGATAGATTATAGAAGCCAGTCTCTTAAGCTATTTTTTATAGTGTACATTTCATGAAATTATATAAACAGTGCTGATTCTTTTCAACAAAATGTCATTTGGCAGAGAATGGTGCTTCTTCTTTGTAATTGCAGCCCTCCAGAAGCTGAGACAGGAGTATCACTGAGAGTTCAAGATCTGTCTGGGTAACAGAGTGAGGTCCTGCTTAAGCAAAAACAATAGTAATGTGCACTTGGCCTAGATAGAACTCAAGTTCAAAATTATTTTCTTACAGTATTTCATCAAGAAAATTATGCTTCCTTTGTTTATGCTTGTTTTTGAACCTTTCTATATATTCGCTGAGAACAAAATCTTATTATTTCACTCAAATAACTTAGACAGAAAAGCCAAATTGTAGCTGCTTTTTAAGGTAGTATTTTATAATGTTAACATCTGAGAAAAGTTGGTAAAACATTAATGTGACCTGTTTAATTTTGTAGTTCATAGCCTAGTTATAATGGTACAGTAAAAATTAAATCAAGAAATAAATACAATAAAAAAGTCATAAATTATCTTATAATTCTTTATTTATATAACACTCTCTGAAAATGTTGTTTGAGTTCTTATACTATCATAAGGAAATTCTTCAGTTTCCTTTGCTCCAGTTACTCACCTAAGTAAAGAATATTCTGAAATAAATGTGAAGACTGAGCCCACACATAGTTTCAATGTATTTGGCTGTAAAAATATACTGAATTATTAGATAATTTAGTAGCAACACTAGTTAATTTTCATTTAAATATATTTACTTTGCAATAAAGTACCTCATTCATAACTTTATATCATTTGGCAAACTATCTAAAACCTTCTACTTGTGGTGTATCTATTAATAAAATAGAATTTTCAAATACTTTGCACTGGGAATAATAGAGTACTGTCTGTGTTGAAAGAAAGGTACACTTATTTACATAGGCAAAAAGAAAAACTTGGATAAACTTCAGTGATATCTTTTAATTGCAGGTGTTTAACTGGCCATAGGGTTTTTGGAAATGTAATATTTGTCTATTTTAATAGCTACAAGATGGTCAGAAACACTGAGAATGAGGAGGTCATATCAAAGGGATATATTAGGCATACAAATACATGAAGAAGTTTATACAATGTTAATAGTAGCAAACAAAAGAATTATTTTACTTAATAGGTTGTCACTCTAGGATGTATAGCATTCTCAGGAAAAAAATATATACATGGCAGGATACACTATTTACTTTTGTATCATGACATTCAGTCTTCTCTATACATAATTTGGAATCAATGACCAACTTTATATTTTACATGCCCTCTTTCTTCTTCTTTCTCTTCCCCTTTCCCTTCCCCTTCCCCTTCCTCCTCCTTCTCCTCCTCTTCCTCCTCCTCCCCTTCCTCCTCCTCTTCCTTCTCCTCCTCCTCCTCTTCTTCTTCTCTTATTCACTTTACATCCTGCCACTGTCCCCCTCCTGGTCTGCTCCTTCCACATTACTTCTTTCATTCCCCTTTCCTCTTCTTTTTTAAGTGGGTGGAGCCCTCCCCATGTATATCCCCATCAAGGGACTTCAAGTCTCTGCATGGCTAGGTGCATTCTCTCCCATTGAGACCGCAGAAAGCAGGCCAGCTAGGAGAACATATCACACATATGGACAACCACTTTTGCGATACCTGCTGTGTTTGGAACCTACATGAAGACCAAGTTGCACATCAGCTACACATATTGGGGGAAGTGTGGCTAGGTCCATCCCATGTATGTTATTTGGTTGGTGATTGTGTGTGTCAACTTGACACAAGTTGGAGTCATCATAGAGAAAGGAGCCTCCCTTGAGGAAATGCCTCTATGAGATAGAGCTGTAAGGCATTTTCTCAATTAGAGATCAATGAGGGAGAGCCTAACCCATTGTGAGTGGTGCCATCTATGGGCTGATAGTTCTGGGTTCTATAAAAATTCAAACTGAGCAAGCCAAGAGAAGCAATCCAATAATCCTCACTCTCCGTGTCCTCTGCATCATTGCCTACCTCCAAGTTCCTGCCCTGTGTGAGGTCCTGTCCTGACTTCCTTTTTTGATGAACAGTAATTACTCAAGACACATATACTCATGACAGTAAACATGGAGAAATGAGCTGGTGACCATCAAAAAAAAGCTTCAAAACTCCTAACTAGTTTTTATAGTGCTAAAAGTTAATAGACACACTGCCTGAGCATAAAATTTATCATTAATTTCATCCAACAGCAAACTCTGTGAGGCACAATACCCACCTGCCTTCATTATGTACCCACTGGTATAATAGTGGAACAAATACTATTAGAGTAAACAACCACTTTTAATTTGGATGTAAGGCCTGTTCCATCACATGGACCTCATACGTGACGTTTCTATTTAGGCCAACACTCTGAGATTATGGAGATAAGAGGTTCTAGGATAAAAACAAACTCCTGTTATTCTATTAAAAGAACATCACATTAAAATGACTCCTTGTGACATATTGATGTACTTATTGATCATACAACACTCATCAAAGAAACTTCTTCTTGTTGAAAATGTATATTAACACAAGGACCCACAACCCGACAATGTGACGAGAGTAAGAAATTCCAGTGCATTTGATCATAAATGGAATATCTTAATATACCCTTCCCCTCAAGGATCAATGATCTATCCAGGATAGGAGGCAGAAAAACTTTGAATGAAAGATGGTGAAAGACTCTAAAGAAACATTTTTGCAGACATAACACAGGTGATACACTGACAAATTCACAGATTGCAAAAGCAGCCCAAGACTTGCAAAACTTCAAGATAGAGAAATTCATATTCATGTTTGGTTATTTTGATTATTGACCCATTGAATTCAGTTAGATCTATCTGTGAGGCCATGAGTCTGGGGCATTCCTTTATTACCAGGTGGACTCAGCAGTAGATACTGAACTGAAGAAAAGGATGCCTTTTCTCAAACAGTTTATTAGTAGTCAATATTTCCATAGTAAAGTGTATCACTCTCACCCCTCACCCATGACTAATTATTATAGGGTTAGTCTTGTAATACATATCGAGTGAAGGAATCAGTTGTTATGAGTTTATGATTAAAAGTATAGTGTTAAGTCTACAGCATACTATGGCATAGCTAATCAGCCTATCATCCAGGTCTTCTTACATATTTTCTAGCCTCTTTTCAGTATCACTCTCTAATGTTTTAGAAAGGATGATATAAATGTCTCATTTAGGACTAATATTTCCACCACCACTTACTGCTGCCTTTTCTGAGTGCAATGTGATTCTTTACTTATTATTGTATAATGCAAAGTTTATCTTCTCTAAAGAAGCTTAAAATTTTCTTTAATTTATTGCTATATGCATAAACATAAAAGGTGGCACAATACCCTGTCAGTTTGAACAATTATGTTTCCCCCTTGAGCCTAGGACATTCAGAATATGGGCTTCTCCTTTGGAAGCAAACCTCTGGTCCAATTAGACAGTAGTTGTTTACCTTGATTACAATTGTTCTGCAATCTAGTAAGTGCAGACATCTTGTCCAGCATGTTGTGTTATTGGTTTGTATGGTATAGATTTCGTTAAGCTGATAGATGCTTTATTTCATGAGCAGTTTGAATGGCTCTTTCAGACACTTCAAAAACACCAAGGGATTTTCTTTCCCAGTTTTTGGTTTCTGTCTTTATATACTGCAAATATAGTTCATGGTTTCTTCACGAATAAGTTCTTATCCTCTAGTTCTGGTGAGACACCAGGAGAATGTCTGTATTGTTTAATGGATCTTTGAAGTGGATAAAATCCTGTAGTAGTATCCTGTAACTAAGACTGTGAATTTTCTTTTATATTCTTATTTTCTTTTCTCTTGCTTTTCTTTCTTGTATATTTATTTATTTATTTATTTATTTATTTATTTATTTATGTTTCTGAGACAAAGTTTCTCTGTGTAGCCTGGCTTTCTTGGATTTTACTCCTTGAACTCACAGAGATCCACCTGCCTCTGCTTCCCATGTGCTGGGATTAAAGGCAGGAACCACCAATTTAATAATCAACTGATTTTATGGACAGTATGATACAGACTTTTGAGTGACATCTTTCAATCTCCTCTTTTGAATTGTGGCATTATAAAATGTCACTTCACACATGGAATTTTCATATTCCTTTTATTTTTCTTTAAATCCTCTCCTAAATTGTCCTATATCCTCCCAAGTTCAAATCACATGTGTATTGCATGGTGTATTGCTAATGGTAAGCAGTGAATTTGATTTCTGCTTTTGCGCAGTTCCATGGACATTCTTTTAGATGAGCAGAAATCCTTTTTTTATGCACACCACTTAAACCTCAGATTTCCACGTCTCATTATCATGAGGTGTAATCTTTTTTTTTTTTTTCTAAGATTGGAATAGCACCATTAAGTCATATCCTTCTGTATGATAGGAGGGAACAACAGCATGCTTTTAGACTCGTGTCCCTTTGAATTTCACTATCTATGAAGTTAGTGAGAACCATTATCCTGTTATAAAACTGAGACTTTTCTACAGCTTAAGATTCTGTGAAGTACTACTTTTTTCAACTGATAAAACAGAATGAATAAGTTTTTAAAAGTTTCAAATGAGAGCAGATACATGCTTTGTAAAGCCAGGAGAAACAAAATCTAATTTTTATGAGATTAAATATAATTTTCTATTGAAATAATGTTCTCAAAACAATTATAAAATGCCATTTGTGTTTAATGGTGGCGTGTTTTCAATAATATTTTAAATCATTTAGTATCCGTGTTTAAAAAGCATTGCTCATTGTGTTAATCATAGAGGAGAAATATATAACTGTCAGGAAGAAAATAAGAAAAATACAAATTTAGGAATTTGAACAGGTCTATTTTCTGTGTGAAGATGAATACATGTAATTTTTTTGGTGACAGAACCTCCTTTCCTAAAGATATATTAGTCACAGAGAACTGTAAAAGGGTCTCTGAAGACCTCCCGATAATACTACATACATAAATCTAAGGTCAGACATCCTGGTGGATCTTTTTTATTTTAAAAAAAATTGAATGAGAATTCACAAAATTTAATAGCACCAACTTCATCTTTAAACAGTTTGAAACCTAGTGTAATGCATTATTCTTGTGGATTATTTTATCACAATGATGGTGTAAAAATAAATCTGGATAATATTCAACAAGGGAACTGGAATGAAGCATCTTTAAAGCTCAGATCTATTTTTCTCCTGGCTATCCCTTTAAATCATCACACTCAAGTCTCCTGAATTCATTTATTTTATATAAGTCATTTCTACACTGTGGAGCTCTTCAATAAATCAATGGCTGTTTTGAAGATCTCCAGTACAATTAAAGAGTGACGTGACCTTCCTGAGTTAGCTGTGTAATAACCCCTTTTGTAACACTTGGGGAGAATGTTCACCTTGCCTCTGTGCTGAGAGTGGTGACCAAATTTAGTAAAATAAAAGTATCAATATTTTATATAGTGACACTTTCTACTAAATGCAGATGTACCCCTTTTAAAAACTTTAAGGTCCCTCTTTTCAAAAGGTGGTGATTAAGATCTTATTCCTAGCATTTGTGTATTTTCTTTTGTTATTGATCTATTTTTTTTAAATCCTAGTGCCCTTGTGTTAACTCTGTACTCTTAGTAGTCCAGTTTCCTCAGATTTCACATCATGCTCTTCCTAAAACAGTGCCTGCTAATACATCATTTGATGCACACTACTTCTGCACTAAATGGTTGTAGTATTCCTTTATTTTGCCATTATAAATCACTGAACATATGAATGACATCCGCAAGATAATATAAATTACAAGTTTTATTTCTCCTAAAAATGTCATACATCAACTCTAGTGCCTGTAGCTTCTCCAAGGAAGTAATCACCTACCGTCAGTACGGAAATTTAAATTATTTGCTTACCTCCTAAAACTAAGAGAATATTAGAATTGTGTTTAGTACTACAGAGTAGGAACATTAAGACAGGACCACTGTATCGATTTGCCAAAGCCCACAAGCACTTTCTTCCTGGATGTTAAGTAAAAGAGGTGTTAAAGTCAAATACAAAGAATAGATATTGGACAATCCATGAACGTTTATAGAAAAATGTATAAGAGCAACACTGATACTCAAAAGCTAATGAACTTAAGAAATCATATGAAAGTCACTTCTAAAAGTTGGTCCTGTGAAGACTCAATGCCCCAGTGTAGAGGAACTCAAGGGCAGGGAGGTAGGAGTGGGTGAGTGGATGGGGGAGCACCCTCATAGAAGCAGGGGAAGCAGAGGGGATAGGGATTTTGAGGGGGGCAGGAAAGCAGACAACATTTGAAAGGTAAATAAAGAAAATATCTAATAAAAAAAAAAGGAAAAAAATAGTTACTTCTCAGATTCTGAATACTCCCTCTCAATGAGTAGCTTTCCTCTATGTGCCTCAGTCTGCATGTCACGGATTCAGTGTCCTTACATTCATTTCTGTTTGTTTTTGGTTCGTTCTCATCTCCTTACACTTTATTTTGTTATAATGTTAAAAAAAAAAAGATTAGAGTTTGTTTTTAAAGTTTATTTCAATGTATGATAATATGACTCAATTTAAAACTATGATATATGTATACATTTGATTAAATATAGGATTAATTATTTTTTCTTATGCACAAATTAATTATTTTTAAAATTATATATTTTCTGCATATGCTAAATGATATTTCTTCACCATGGAACATAAATATTTGTAGATAAATACGCTTGGAAATCAAGTAAAATCTATGAATATGAATATTTTCTTTAGGGAACTCTTTTTGTAAAGCACATTGACAGAATAACATAATGCAGTGTAAACTAGACTAACAGAGCCATATTGTTTACTTACAAATTATTTATTATATTATTAGTTATATTAATAAATGATATAAACAATAAGTTATTTAAATGCATTTATATTTAAAACATACTGAGATAAAGGAATAATAAAATTATTAATAAAGAATTATTTTGGCCGGGCAGTGGTGGCACACATCTTTAATCCCAGCACTTAGGAGGCAGAGGCAGGCAGATCTCTGAGTTCAAGGACAGCCTAGTCTACAGAGTGAGTTCCAGGACAGCCAGGGCTACACAGAGAAAACCTGTCTCAAAAAACCAAACTAATAATAATAATATTTAAAAAAACAAGAGTTATTTTCACGTATATGGATGTTTGGCCTACATGTATATCTGTTCATCTTTCATGTCTACTATTCAACTCAGAAAGATGAGTGTATTAGTGTTTATGGACCTGGATCTAGAGATGGTTTTGACCTATTGGTTGAGTTCTAGGAGTCAAACCTGGGATTTGTGTACAAAAGCCAGTGCTCTTAACTACTGAACCATCTCTCATTAATCATCTCTGAGCACTAACATTAATTAATATTTATTTGATATTAAGTTTTGTCATGGTTGTCATATTTCCTGGTTTTCATTATCACTTTAATGGAATGCTTTCAAAATGCTACATGATACTTATGTGTGGATTAAAATTCAAAACTCTGATAAACAGTATAATCTTCTGTCATCATTGCAGATGAAATGCAATATTAGTGAGGTTTATTTTCTCTTCTGTGAAGATTAAACTGAAATTCTCTGCTATAGAGTATTTTTTCCAACATTGGTGTTTGTTTACATTCATTTTATTTACATTTAATTTTCATTGATGTAAAATCCTGAATTATTTGAAAAATCTTGAATAAATTTGTATGTGATAAATTAACTTTTTTTTTCAAATTGTGACTTCTTACATTTTTTTGTGAACCACTAATTTTAAGCAATGTGCTATGAGATTATATTTTCAGTTGCTATTTTTTCTAGCATGAAGATAACATTTCACAGCATATTTTTTATATTATCACTTATATATTTATTTATTTATTTATTTATTTATTTATTTATTTTCGAGACAGGGTTTCTCTGTCCTAGAACTCACTCTGTAGACCAGGCTGGCCTCGAACTTAGAAATCTGCCTGTCTCTGCCTCCCGAGTGTTGGGATTAAAGGTGTGTACCACCACTGCCCAGCTATATTATCACTCTTCTATTCTTTTATTTTTTGTCTTCTGTGATAGTCTCTAGTTATTCAAAGATGTCGGATAAATCTCCGGTTAGGGTTAACCATTCAGCAATCTTTTATCTCAGTACCCTAATCATTCATGAATTTCTTTATTTACTGCAGTTCATTGCAAAGAGAAGCTTTTCTGATTAAGAACGAGAGCAACACTTATCTGTGGTCATCAGGATAAATATTTAGAATGTATTTGGGGCTCATGCTGGCTTAGTAGTGGCAGTTGTATGTTTTCCCCAAAGATCCATGAGTTCATTATCCATGGGTATTTGGCTAAGTTCGTGATTTTATTATAAAATGGGTTTTCAGTCCAATTAGAGAACTGTTGGTTAACATTAAGACATGCAAGACATTAAGGGATACGTGGCAGGACTCTTGGTTGCTTTCTCACTTAGAAGCTTGAATAGTGACAACTGATACTATGAAATGCAGTCCCTAAGGAAAAGGCTGTCAGGTCAGTGGGAAATCTGGTCCCAGTTTTTGAAAGACATGGTGCTTTCAGCAATAGGTATCTTACCTTTAACTCTGGAATAAAACCGAGTTTAGTACTAGCAATCTTTAATGTTTGAAGTCTTCAACAATCCTGATTAACAATTTAAAAGAGGATTTCCCAAGCTAACAGTTGCGAATTTTATTAGATTTTTTGTTTTTTGTTTTGTTTTGTTTTGTTTTTGTTGTTGTTGTTAATTGTTTTGTTTTTGGGAAGAGTATTATCAGTCAAGATGAGAAAAAATATCATTTAAACTAAATATTTACATTTATATGCAGACTTTTGTGTACTATAGGTTTACTTTTGATGGGATATATAGGAAGAATATGACTTCATATGGCTTGATAGACACCCACACTATTATTTTATACTTGCTTTTCCTCCATAGAGAGTTGCTATGTAGTACAAGCTGGCAGAAACTCCCAGTTTTCCTGTTCAGTCTCCCAAATACTTGAAATTATGAAAGTTCACTTCTATAGCCAACTTTGCACTTAATAAAGTTGCTTATATCTATATGTGCATACACAATTGGATTCTTGTTGAAGACTTGTTAAAGATTTAAGTCATTTTCCTATCTCCGTAGCATACAATTCTATAGACTTAAATAATCTCATATTTTAATGTGTTCATTACATTAGAATCAAAGTTATTACTAATATATACTATGTGTATACTTAATTATTCCTTGTTTTTTTATTTTTACTCAGAAATAGAATATTTTGCAGAATATTGTTTTTATATTGGACTCAAGTGTGTGTGTGTGTGTATGTGTGTTTGTGCCTGTGTGGTTTATGCCTAACTTCCAGTTTCTTATAATCTTTTATCTAGAACACTCTTTACAAATTTGTCAGGAATAGTATTCAAACATTTTATTTCCCCCTGACTTAGTCTTGTTGAAAATATAAATGGTCTTCACAACTAGGTCATAAAGAAACTTCAAATGTGTACACTCTCATATTTGTTTCTTTTTTTTATGACAATCTAGTCATTGAACATGCACAGATGCAGAAACTGCAAAGAAGTGCAATGGAATCTAAATATATCAATTTGATTTCAGGATATAATTTTAAAAAAAACACTATGAGTAACTTAAGCAATCCCTGAAACTAGAAAAGCTATATATACTTAATGTGAAATTAAGAAGGAGTAATGATAAAGCCTGCTTAAGGACAGGTCATGTCAGAACATGCACTGAGAAGATGCAATTCACATTAGAATGACGCAGTAGAAAAATTTTATTTGCTAATATTTAGGCTCAAAAATCGAAATCAATGGATAACACAAAAATATATAAAAGAAAGGGTATGTGGAATTTATATTAAACAGAGATCAAGTTTTCAGATCACAATGAGATAAATCTGAGATTTTATTTGTCTCAACATGGCATAATAATATATGCCATGTCATCATAAAATAATGAGGAGAGAGATTTTGGTTGTCACATTTTGCTGACTTTTAATGTAAAATTGGAGGAAAATTAAATTTAAATGTCATTTTTTGTCAATGAAGCACCCAAATATTCCTATCATGAAGCTGGAGACATAGCTCAGCAGTTCAGAGCAGCTGCTGTTCTTTCTGAGGATCCTTCCACTCATGGAGTAACTAGCAGCCATCTGTATCTCTATTCCAGAGCTCTTCCCACTTTCTCCTAGAATATTCAGACATATATTATATGTGTTACACATACATATATTCAGGTAAAACATCCTTAATGCATAAACAATGAACAATGGAATACTGAAAACTGAATGTTGCTATCAACTCTTCCAAGATATGGGAAAAACTAGAAGTGAGAGAATCAAAATTTAAATGTTAACAGTAGTCAAATAGCAAAATAATGCGGTTTAATTCTCATTTTCATTCATTTTAGCTTTCCATATTTAAACTGTCCTTCAAACAGAATGTTACTAGAATTGTCATTGTTGGCATGACAATGTCACAAGTCTGAATCAACATTCACATATTATAACCTGCTTTCATTGGTTCACTTATCGTATTTTCTGGTTAGAGTCACATCTAAAACACTGGCAATGGAACATCATTTAAATGCATAAAGGTTTCTGGTTGATAACAATACATAACAGACAACCTCAAGGATTGTTTCTTATGTTCTTTGTAACATCAAAAGTTTGATGTATCTTGCAATGCTTTTGTGTCTTGTATTTTTTAAAATGATACTCAAATGATATTTATTGTTGTCAGCATTAGTTTTATGGCAAGTTAATGACACTGAAAATAAAGCAAATATATACAAGATGTGATACTGCCGGTCAAGTTCAATTTAGCTATAAGTGATTGAAAGAAAGAAGTAATTAAAAATATTATATAGCTTGAATAAGGGGGGATTTTATTTGTTATATTGTTTAGTTTGTTAATCCATCAATTTCCAAGGGCATTTCCTTTGTTTAAATTGTTAATTTCAATGATATTACACAGAATTCATTGTTTAATGGTACTTTATTTCCTTCTCTAACATTTCAAATAAGGAATATCATGGAAACTTATTTTCTCCTTTCTATTTCTATTTAAATGGAATATATGAATCAGATTTAACTTACCTTGCTTCTATGGTAGAGATTTAACTTACTATACTCTTATCTCTTAGTTAGTGTATGAGGATTATAGGTGCTGTGTTGGCTTCGATCAATTTAATTGGGGGGGGGGCGCGGAGGATGATCCAACAAAACTAACATATAAATGAATCCAGACTGAAACAAACCTGGAAGAGCCTTCCAACCTCCAGCCCACATGTGATCATATGTGCTCTCAACCAGGATACACTTTGTAGATAGAGCAAGAACAATAAAAGTCCCAAAGTGACCTGGCAGAAGGAGTGTGCTGTGTAAGAGACCTACAAAAATTAGAACTCATGAAGTGTACAGAGATTTTTAGATTCTGTTTTTGTTTTTTTTTCTTTTTGCTATTTGTTTCTTTCTTTTTTTTGTTTTGTTTTTCAGCTCACTAGATCATTTCCATTCTCTGCAGAAAATGTCTTTCTCGTTTGTATCTCCCTTTCTTCTAGCGAACCTCACCTCTTTTTCACTATATTGTGTGTGCTAGATAGTTTTATGTCAATGTGGCACAGGCTAGATATCTGAAAGGAGGGAATTTCAACTGATAAAATGCCTACATAAGATCCGGGTATAGGACATTTTCTTAATTAATGATTGATGGGGAAGGCTCAGCCCATTGTGGGTGGTGCCATTCCTTCACTGGTGGTCCTGAGTTCTTTCGGAGGAGAAGGAGAATAGAGATTAGGGAACAGGGAGATGGGACAGCAATCGGAATGTAAATTGAAGAAATAAATATAAACAAAGAAAGAATTAAACAAAGATAAAAAGAAGGAAGGAAGGAAGGAAGGAAGGAAGGAAGAGAAAAGTCAAAGAAAGCAGGGTGAGCAAGCCAGGAAGTAGCATTCCTCTGCAACATCTCCTGCCTTCTGGTTTCTAACCTGTTTGATATTTTCTGTCCTGACTTCCTTTTATGAACAATGATATGGAATCGTAAGCCAAATAAACCCTTTGTTGCTTTGGTCATGGTGACCTGTAATAATAATCACAACAAAAGCTTTCCTCTACCTCTATCGTGGTTTATGTATCCAGGACCCAGAATGTGGACATTTTAGCAAGCACAATCTAATATGGACTTTGATATGTACCTATAACATTACTGCACAATCTAGCATATTTTAAAGGTGGTTGAGAACAAATTACAACAATTTGTATGTTAAAGATCTATTTCTTTGTTTTTGTTGCTGCTGTTGTTGTGATGCTGCTGTTGTTTTTCTTAATTGGGACAATCCATAACTATGTCGCTCCAGAGTTTATATGGGTTAAATACAAATGGGTGAACAATATTTTTGTTGTTGAATAGACAATACTAAATTTAAAGCACTGAGTTTATCAATTTTGGTAGAGGATCAATGTTCAGTTGGAATTACCGTGAACAGAAATAGAATGATATGCAAAAACATAAGGTTGACAGACTAAGTTAAAGGAATAGTTAACAGTTTTTATCTCAGATGCACACTTGACTCATCATATTGAATGTAATAACAGTCTCAACTTTTAGAGAGTGTATTATAATTTTAAATTTAAGATAGCATATTCATCCATAAACAAATAACTTAAATTTTAATGGAATAAAAACAACCTCTTGTCTAATCAATGACTCGTTGTTTAGTGAATGACTGTCTTCACTGAAGATGACATTTAAAATCATGGAGATATTTGTTCCAAGAAGACAACTGACTGGTATGTTTTGCTTCTCAAGACTGGTAGTGTGGCTTGGCATGTTACCTTTGTAACTCATTTATGCAGAATCTGAGTGGACATTGTAACCCAGTACATTTTTTTTATATCTTGGAACTTCACAAACAGTAGTTTTGGGTATTATTACAAAATAAAACATAAACTTAAATAGTGATGAAATGTAATTTTTCTAACTATTATATAAAGGTTTTCAAAATTATATATTGAAAATACTTTGGAAACTTTTTTATTCATCTATACTTTTTCCTACCACTATTAATTACTCTTAAAATATGTAACCAATGAGAAACCATTATGGGACCCTGTTGCTGCATACTGTGTTATATAGGTCAACCTGATGCCTCATGGCAAAGTACAGATTTTTCTAAGGATTTTGGCAAGATAATTGGAATTAATAAAATAATTAAGAATAAAATTATAGTTCTTAAAGTAAAAGAAATTTTATTGAAGAAAGGAAGCAAGTTGGCACATATAATAAACAAGTTTTGGAAACATGTCTTCTTATACAGTCATGCAGACTACACATAAATGATTGAAATTTTAATAACTAAATAATGTTGTTAGGATATTCTAGTATGATGACATGGGGATAATATAAACCTCCACACAGTGAAGTAATTATCACTAATAATATGAATGTTTCATGGACTCACATAAATGTTACTATATAGAAATAATGACCAAAAAACTAATATGAATCTCCATGGGGAATACTATTTGCATGTTATGATTTGTATGCATTTATAATAGTTAATATGTAAGAATTATACTTGAGGTTGAAATTTGTAGTTAAACAATATATTTTTTAATTTTCTGTTGCTGCTGTAATAAAATATTATAATAAAATACTTTTTTTTAAATTTAATTTTATTTATTTATTTATTTACTTATTTGAGACAGGGTTTCTCTGTATAACCTTGGCTGTCCTGGAACTCACTCTGTAGACCAGGCTGGCCTCGAACTCAGAAATCCGCCTGCCTCTGCCTCCCAAGTGCTGGGATTAAAGGCGTGCGTATAAAATACTTTACAAATGAAAACATTTATTTTAGGTTGTGTTTCCAAAAGAGGAAGACTCATGTCAGGAGACACAACAGCAAGTGTCAGGCACTGTAATATGATCAGGGGGCTGAGAATTAATGTATCAAACAAACAGGTAGCTGAGATTGCATCAGGCCCTAAAGGTGGTATGAGTATATTACTTTTATTTTTCTTTCTAAAAAAACTATACTCTCAAGCATTTTAACAATTTATTTATATTTCTGTACATTAGTGTTTTGCCAGCATATACATCTTTATGAGGGTGTCAGATCCCCTCAAATAGGTGTTACAAACAGTTGTGAGCTGCTGTATGTATACTGGTTCAATAACCTTGGTTCTCTGGAAGAAGAGTCAGTGCTCTTAACTGCTGCAATGTCTCTCCAGTCCCTGAGGCTGAATAATTTTAAAATCTTATTCCACTGCTGTGTTTTCTCCATCAAAGCTCCATGTCCTAAAAGTTTCATAACCTCCCCAAACACTATCACCAACTAGGGACTAAGTCTTCAAATTCATGAGACAATGGGAGTATTTGTTTTCAAATGAGAAATGCTTTGTAGTGATCAAGTCTTTATAGTGGTCTGACATTTTTTTACAGTTAAATGTAAATAGAAGCAAACAGAGGAAAGAATGCAAGTTATTAAGTGAATATTTCATGTAAGGAAAACAGAACTGGGGATGCAGACATTACTCTTTATTTAAAAGCACTTGCTGTTCCTATTGAATTCCCAGGTCCAGTTCCATGTGAGGGTAGCTCACAACTATCTCTAATTCTAGATCCAAGGGATCTATCTCTCATCTTGCCCTTCCAAACAGGTTGAACATATGCTTCGCAACACACATATCCAAGTATTTACAAATACACACAAAATAAAAACTAATAAATCAATAAAAATAAAGAAGAAGTACAGAATAATTTAAAATTCTCTATTGAACTTCAGGCCTACCCCAATTGAATATAGGAACGTTGAAATAACTTTGTAGATTGTATTCACACAGAAAATATAAAGTATTTCTAAAATGAACAGTTTAGACCCAGATAATATTTTAATTCTGACATTTGGAGTATAGCCATTTGTAACATTTTTGAAGAATATAGAGTAGAATAATTTCATAAACATCTTGTGATTAACATATTTCAGGAACAGTAGCTTCACATATATATATATATAAAATCACCCTACACTAAACTTGAACAAAGTTCATTAGATCGGGGCATTAAAACAAGTGATTCACGTTGCTCTGAGGACAACACCAACAAAAATACCATAAAAGATATCACATAATAAGAATAAGATCAGGAGTGAAACATTTGAGTTTACTACATTAGATGAGTGTATATATTGGTATTCTGTTGTGTTCTTCAGTAGTAACTGTGACTTAATTATTATATTAGGACAAGTGACAACAGGATTAAACTATGCCATTAATTGACATAAACCAATTTTAAATTATCAGCTATTAGTCTATGGATATATTGTTTGAAACTATATAAAAAGAAAATTAAACTTTAGTATTTTGTTCTGTAAGTCTTGATTCTATCACTCCATTGACTAAAATATATAAAGTAGTTAAAATATATGTTGATGAATTCTACCAGGTTTTCAGTGTTGAAGCAAGAAAAGTCATGTATGGCCATGATTCAGTCAGAGATGAGTTAAGATAAACCTGGTTAATTTTTACTGGTAAGAACATTCTACTGCTTGCATTGCTCTAAATTTGGAGGTCAGGATCTACATGTCAGATGAGCTGAGAGTATTATAAAGGAAATCTGTACCTTCCACAGTACCATGCTAGGAGGTAGCTGTATCTGAAGGATTAAGAGAAGTCACCTCAAGAATGACTTGTAATATTGGCAAAATCAAACAGATGAGGAAAGAGACAGATGCTCCAGCAAAGGGAATGCAGATTGATGAACAGAAAGAACCATAGAACTTGCAAGGAAGAGGGATGAGAGAAAATAAAAGCCTGAAACAGAGAAGAAGCAAATTAATTCACTCTTGCAAAGTTGTACATGATGCAAATGATGATAAATACCATGCGAGGAAAATAGCCACACAGAACCGACTCACGTATTCATAGATGGATTAGTTTCTAATTATACTTCCATTTTCAATTGCAATCTTCATTGGCCTGTATTGCAGAGTATAGGAGAATCTATGTGAAACTTTTCCTGAGATGCTACAAAAGATTTTTTTTTTTTTTTGGTCAGAAATAAAAGTCATATACACCTATTACGTTGTACAAGAAGAATATTTCTAGTGAGACTAAATATGAGACATAAGCCTATATAGATAGCCTAGACAGTGAAATTGTAGTTGGCATTTCTCTCTCTCTCTCTCTCTCTCTCTCTCTCTCTCTCTCTCTCTTTCTTTTTCTTTCTTTTTTTTTTTTTTATTGTCTTTGAGGTATATGATGAGCTTACAGACAGGAGCCTATCATGGCTCTCCTCTCAGAGGCACAAACAGCAGCTGACTGAGACAGACACAGATACTTGCACCCAACCATTGGACTGAAGTTGGGGACTCTTATGGTTGAATTAGGGGAAGGATTGGAGAAGCTAAAGAAGAAGGTGATCCTATAGGAAGACCAGCCGTCTCACCTATCCCAGACCCCAAAGAGCTCCCAGACACTGAGTCATCAACCAGACAGCATACAAGAGCTGATATGAGGCCCCTGACACATAAATAGCAGAGGACTGTCTGGTCTGTGCTCAGTGGAAGGACGGAAGGTCCCAGAAAGAGGGGAAGCCTGGCGGAGGAGGAACACCTTCTTAGAGACAGGGGAAAAGAAGAACGGGATGAGGAACTGTGGGAGGGGATCGGAAACAGCGGCAACAGCTGGGTTGTAAATAAAAAATTAACAAAGAAATATTATTTACAGATCTTAATATTTGTTTCTAGTTAATAATACTGGCTCCATAGTAAATTATTTTTGTTAGTTAATATTTCATGTATTTTTCTATGCAAGGTTGATTTATAATATATGAATATTATATATATACACACACAAAGGTGGAATCACTATCACAGCATTCCAATGCATTTTAGCCTTCAAATTTTAATTTATGCTACAGTGATTTCTTACTCTATTGTACAAAAATTATATATATGCAATGTCTTTTTAGTGTGGCAGAATACACACATACACAAACATGCTATTGTGTCCCATGTAAAATCAGGTATATTGGTTAGCATATTAATTGTTAAACAATTTGCAAAATGTTGTAAGATTATAACATGTAAACATCATTAAATTATATTATAGTTTTATAATGTGTGATCAACTGGGTAAACCGTTCATATTGATCAAAGTAAATAGCACTTATTGCGTATATATCACACATTATTTTTTGTCTTTTTAAATTTGAATTCAAAGATTCCTGATTAATTGAAAAGCCGTCCAGAGACTGCCCTACCTGAGAGTCCATCCGAAAAGTAGCCACCTAACCCAGACACTACTGCTGATGCCAAGAAGTGCTTGCTGACAGAAGCCTGATATAGCTGTCTCCTGAGAGGCTCGGCCAGAGCTTGACAAATACAGACAAGCACGGTTCGCAGCCAGCCATTGGACTGAGCACGGGGTCCCCAATGGAGGCATTAAGGGAAGGACTGAAGGAGCTGAAGGGGTTCGCAACCCCATAGGAAGAACAACAATAACCAGACCCCTCAGAGTTCCCAGAACTAAACCACAAACTAGAGTACACATGGCGGGACCCGTGGCTCCAGTTTCATATGTAGCAGAGGATGGCCTTATCTGACAACAATGGGAGGGGAGGTCCTTGGTCCTGTGAAGGTTCGATGGAAGCCCCAGTGTAGGGCAATGTTGGGTGGTGTGGCGGGAGTGATTGGGTGGGTGGGGGGAGCACCCTTTATAAAAGTAGTGCAAGATGGAATAGGAGGGTTGCAGAGGGAAAACAGGGAAGGGGGGATAATATTTAAAATGTAAGTAAATAAAATAACCAAAAAAAAATGCTACTATATAATGAATAAGTTTTGTGTATAGTGTTAAATTCAAAACTTAAAGTCTACAAATTGTTATTTGTGCTCTAAAATATTATTGTAAATAAGATCCCCTTTAAGTCACACCTTTGGCTTTTGTACTTAAATATTCCCACATGAAAATTTCCTTTGTAGATTAACTGCTAAACATGTATATGTCATTTTACTAACTGCTCTGTAGACAGCCTACTCCATTTCTCTCATGAGCAGGGCAACTCTTCTGGGCCTGAGAAAGCGAATGACGTTTACTAACTTTTTTATGGCTCCCAGACATTTTCTGTTTTCACAGTTGCAATAGGCCAGACAAGGTTCTTCTCCACATTTCAGTCCACATGCATTCTTTGCATTCTTCCAGCACAGTGTCTGCGCACCTGCAGCAAGAACTGATCTTGGAAATTTGTGTAATCACTTCTTTAGTCGATAAGATTGGTTGTGAGTTACTACTCCATTGCTCATGTAAATCTCATGCTCATGTCAAATGGGAGATGGACAGACTTTGCTTCTAAAGGAAATGGCTAAGGAAGTAGACAAATAGATGGGGCTGGAAGATATTTACCCAGGATCAGAAGACACATCTCTGTTATAGCAAGTTTAACTTTGAGGTGTGTGTGTGTGTGTGTGTGTGTGTGTGTGTGTGTGTGCACATTCATTAGGTGATGAGGGTTTGTATGTAACAAGGTGCATACGTGGGATTCAGACAACACGTTTTGGTGGTAGTCCTTGCCTTTACTTCTCACAAGGTCTCTGTAACTACATTTATCTCTTCCTTGCCTTTGAGACTCTTTATATCTCTCTCATATCCTGACATAGCTTTCTAGGATTATAAACAATTATGTTACTCTGTCTTATATTGGTTCTGAGGATTCATATTCAGGTTCACAGTCTAATATACCCTATAATTTTTACCATTGAGCCATCTCCCTAACTCTGTTTTCTAGCTTTTAATTTACAGTGAATTCATGTGAGAACTACTATGTATAGAAGCCATGGAAATAGAAAGATATGCATGAGAGGGAAATGGAAGGGGCTTAATAAAAACTATATAATTTAATAATGTGACATAAAAATACTGTACAGGTACTGGGACATGGGACAGTACAAACTGGGAGGACATACAGAGAAAAGAGGGAGAGCCACAAAATAGATCAAATCAGATAAAACCAAATACTCCTGAAAGTAAAAGAAGGAAACTGACTACTTACTTTGTATGCTAATTAAAAAAATAAAAGCATGAATGACCATTTTTCATCCATTACAAGAACTTTACACAATAATCCGTGATGACTGCTAGTTATTTGAAATAAATACGCTGATGAATGTAAACTCTAAAACTGAGTTACATAGAAAAAAAAGAATGGAATAGATTTACTTCCTGACACCACCTATAAAACTAAACTTATGTAAGATGCTTAACTGCGTTCTTAATGTCACCTGCCTATGTGTTTTGGGATTAAGTCTCAGGAATAATTACAGTCTCAATGTTGGTATTTCTTTCAAATGTCTAGTTTCCTGTCATGTTATATAATAGTGATATTGCAACTCAGAAAACAGGCAATAAGTATGCCTAACTTTGGATTTTCTTATGATGTGATTTAATACAAAAATCTGACAATGGTGTTTATATTAAAGTGATGAAGGAAAAGATCCTTTGACTGTAGTATAGCTCGGGGAAGGGAAGAAAGTTGATTGTCAGTAAAAGGAGTAGAGGTTAACAGCCCATTGCAGAGATTATATGAAAGATCTATGTATCAAAATGTGAAAGAAGAAACTTTTACAAATATGAGAGAAGGAGAGGAAGAGGTAGAAGAGGAGGAGAAGGAGGAGGAGGAGGAAGAAGAAAATAGGAGAATTTAACTACCATTGGGTCTCAGGTACTAGGAGACTAAGGCAGGAGAATAGAAATTTAGATCATCCTGGAAATTTTCATGAGAGTCTTTCAAAATGTAAAGCAAAAATGGAGATATATTTCAGCATTAGAGATATTGTATAGCATGCACAAGAAGCTAGCTGCATTAGCAATTAGGTGCCCTACCCTTAAAAGAGTCATAAACAAAAAGAAATTACACCCACCTTTATGGGTGACTTTAGGAACTTAACCTTGTTGTGGAAATTTCAAAAGTGGATTCAGAGTATACATCAGAGAGTTTCTCCCAGCCTGAAGGGACAGCTTCCGGAGTATTTACAAAACTAGTGTCATCAGTCATTGGTTGAAAGATACTCCCTAGGAAATGTATTTCCCCACACTTCCTGTCTAACTTTGGGTAAGACAGGCTATTGAAATTGGAAAAAGCTTCAGGCAAAGAGACCAGATGTTTGCAGTGGTGAGTAACGGCATCGCATGCTGAAGGCCTACAAATGAGGAAATATGATAGGGGAATTTTCTGCACCTGCTGCAAAGTGGTGGATACAGAAAGAATTCTGAATCTGTGTTAAAGAGATATGTATTCGTTCAGCATTGTTTCATGCTATAGACAAAGAATTAATATGTTTACAAAATTCATATATAGTCTATAAAATACATTTTAAAATCCTACTTATGTTTTAGTACCAGCATAAATTTTATTATTCCAGTGTTTTTAATTTAATCTTATAGTTATCATTTCTAATATATATGTTCTAAATAGATTAAAAGTTTAAAAATTATTGTTGAATATATGGATAGTTTCTTTAACGACAAAAGTGCTAGCCATTAATGTATGGAATAAAGCAAAACAATTTCTTTTTTAAAAATATGTTCAATATAGTCAATATGGTAATTTTCACCTGATGAAAGATATTTCATAAATTATGTTATTCAAGTGAAAAATATCATCTCAACCATATACTATAGAAAATGAAATTTTCCTTGGTTCAAGTGTACTAAATTTTTACTATATGAATTTGTTGTCACTCCAAACCACTTAATTCATACCCAAGTTTAGTCTGTTTATTTTAACATGCTCAATTTATTATTTAACATGCTCAAATTTTAGTTATTTTAATATTCATTGTTTTAACTTTATTTAAAACAAAATATAGATAAAATTCCTGATGTAAGGCACAGAAATTATGTTTTGTCCAATCACATTTGATCTAATACATTTATTTTAAAGATGAGAAACAGAATATTGAGTTTTTTGTTTGCTTTTCTTAGATTATTTTTTATTGTTACCTTATTGCTACATTGTAACATAGTTTCTCTCTGCTTTCATTAAAATTCTCTCAAAGCATTCAGTGTTGGGACTACAATCTCCAGTGAAGTTTTGTATGCTTAGTAATCATTGCATTGAACTTATTTTAAATACCCCAAGGGTATTTTCTTTTACAAACTCACTTTTAATTGAGATGAAACCCTTTGTAACATGTGTGATACAGTAATGGCTCTACTTTCATGTTGCTTGGTCTAATTCACAATCACAGCAGATCTTCAGCTTGCTTTCTTTCTTTTCTTTCTTTCTTTCTTTCTTTCTTTCTTTCTTTCTTTCTTTCCTTTCTAAAATGTCTGAGCCAGCCAGAGGTGCTATTCACTCTATTAATGTTTTCTAAGTGAATTAATTTCATCACAGTTTTTCTAACTCCAGTTTTACTGAGGATCTCTGGACCAGAGTGTTCTATTTTCATACTGTGTATTTCTTTGTTTCCTGACACCTGATCTTCTCAGTGTGAACTGTTTAAACTGTCTTGTTAAACTTACAATACCCACCTCTTCCATGCCATGGTTTAAAACTAATTCTTATTGTAAGGTTATACTGAAATTAGCAGAAAGGGTTATCATAACAAGATTAACATCCCTGAATACTGTAAAACTATCATGGTAGATCTAAAAGGGAACTCACTGACATCTCTGAGGCTTCTTTATCTCAAAATATCACACCAAGACATTTGTTAGTTTGTTTTCTACCTTATAGGTCCTTTTTGTATATGTCATGTCTTCCAGTTTGATTTCTTATGGGCGTTTAGAGTGTGCAAACATGTGTGTCACTGTATCCTTAGGCATTTCTACCACTTTTTCTCTGTCTCTTTTTCATTCCTTTTTTTTTTTTTTTTTTTAATATACTGATCTGTTGATTTATTTATTTATTTTATTTTACTACTATTTCTTCGATATCTTTTGGTTTTCTAATCAGGGACAGAAATGGTTTAGATTCAGATGGGAGGGGCAGCAAGGAGGAAGTAGGAGGAGAAGGAGAAGGAAAAACTGTAATTAGAATATACACTCTGAAAATTATCTGTTTTAAATAAAACACATACATACATGCCTGCATACAAATTGAAGGAAGGTTAAGAAAATTCATGTTTTCTACGTGGCTATGTAATATTAGATAAATTACAAAAAATATCTTGTTTCAGTTTCTGTGAATGGATTCTTTCTACATATATATTTTTTCTTAATCATACTATGGGATATACTAAACTTAGATTATTCCTACATATTAATGAGTACATAATTAGTTAAATCAGCATTAATATAAATGAAATTTATATTAATAAACTGACTTATATTAACTGTAAGTGCCCATGGACACATTGTGGTTGTTTGATCATAAAAAAATAGAAAAAATAAACCTAAATATAATTAATTAAAATTAAGTAGATTAATTGGGGCATGAAGGTTTACAGACTCACTTGTGTGGCTTTAGTAGATTGGGAATGCCTGGTAGAATTAAAAGGTCAAGTTGGGGGTAGCTTTGGTGGCCAGTGCCAAGGTGTGTTGCTAAGAAGTACTCCATGCAACAGATCTGGTATAAGAGGTTTATTGGGGAGGGGATGAGAGAAAGGCTATCTCACTGTAGGGACACAAGGAAGAGAAAAAGTCAGGCAGACAGAGAGACAGAGACAGAAAAGATTGAGAGAGAGAGAGAGAGAGAGAGAGAGAGAGAGAGAGAGAGAGCATGAGAGAGTGAACAAGACAGGAAAAAAGCCAGAGGTCTGGTATTTGGAGGATGATTCATGGGAGGGTTTACTGTGACATACCTGGCCTGCATGGCACACTTAGCTGCAGAGGATGATGACATAGGCTTCACATAGGTCTCCCAAACGGCTGATTGCTAACAATGCCCACTGCTAAAAAAGTGTCTTTTTCTGGGATTCCTGGACCAAAAAGTTGAAGAGACCTGGGTATATGGATTACCAGAATGCTGCTTCATCATGTTTGCTATGTGACTAGCTAGCTGCCTTAGCACCTGAACATGTAAATTCTCAGTCATATGAAGTGTGACGTCCCGCTGAGTCTTCCTCCTTTAACTGTTTTGTCAGGTTAATTTTATCACAATGATATGAAAAATAATCAAGAATTATAAACATTCTGTTTATGAACATGATAAATCCTATTTTCTAGTCTGTGACCATGACAATCATGACAAAAAAGAAATGTAATGGAGTAATATGAGAGCCTGTGAAATGATTTACAGCAAAATTATGTAAAATTAGAAGATGCATAATATCAAACATGAAAGTATACTTTTATTGATTAGCTGGCAAAGTTTCTAAGCAAAAATTTTATCAATTACATAGAGTGGCTTGAATATAAGTAGGCTAAGTTATGGGATTACTTAACAACAGAATGTGAGCTAGCATGATTTTCTGTTGTTCCTCTTTCCGTGGTTTGCAACCTATATCATTTCTGAGCCATAAAGTAGCTAAAAAATGATAATTAAAAGCTGCACAGTCTTGGTGCATACTTTTAATCCCAGCACTTGGGAGGCAGAGACAGGCAGATTTCTGAGTTTGAGGCCAGCCTAGTCTACAGAGTGTGTTCCGGGACAGCCAGGTCTATACAGAGAAACCTTGTCTTGAAATACCAAATACTACTACTACTACTACTACTACTACTACTACTACTAATAATAATAATAATAATAATAATAATAAAATAGGATTAATCATAGCAAGCAGAACAATTGCAATATTACAAGAGGGTTAAGATTTTGTAAAAGTTGATGAAAGAATTGTTAATATGGTAGATTCTATACAAAACTAAAGTATGAAAGTTTTTATCATCCAGTAAATGTTTAGGTTTTATAATTTAAAACTATGATATAAAATATATCTCTATACATACATCAAAAGAGAATGCAAATGCCAGCCCAGGCTACTATGCCCATCAAAACTCCCAATTAACATAGATGGAGAAAACAAGATATTCCATGATAAAACCAAATTTACACAACATCTTTACACAAATCCAGCCCTACAAAAGATTATATATGGAAATCCCCAACACAAGGAGGGAAGCTATATCCTATAAAAAGAAAGTAACCTTTCTACAAACCCAAAAGAAGAGAGCCACACAAACACAATTCCACCTCTAACAACAACATAACAGGAAGCAACAATGACTTTTCCTTAATATCTCTTAACATCAGTGGCCTCAATTCCCAGATAAAAAGACATAGGCTAACAGACTGGTTATGTAAACAGGACCCAGCATTTTGCTGCATATAGAAAACACTTCAGTGTTAAAGATAAATACTACCTCAGAGTAAAAGGCTGGGCAACAATTTTTCAAGTAAATGGTCCCAAGAAACAATCTGGAGTAGCCTTCTAATATCAGATAAAATTGACTTTCAACCAAATGTCATCAAAAAAGATAAGGAAGGACACTTCATACTCATTAAAGAAAAAAATCTACCAGAAAGAACTCTCAATTCTGAACATCTATGCCCCGAATGCAAGGGCTCCCACACTCATAAAAGAAACTTTACTAAAGCTCAAAGCACACATTGTATCTCACTCAATCATAGTGGGAGACTTCAACACCTCACTCTCATCAATGGTCAGATCATGGAAACACAAACTAAACAGAGACACAGTGAAACTAACAGAAGTTTTGGACCAAATGGATTTAACAGATAGAATATTTCATCCTAATACAAAAGAATATACCTTCTCTCAGCATAAAATATGGCCTCTTACTTCTCACCACATAAAATTCATAGATATTGTGATACAAGCACTACTCAATTTTGAACATTACTGACATTATAATAATAAAATATTTAATCTTAAATTTTCTATGCATATGAATAGTCATTCAAGATACAACAATGTAGTTTAATCCCAATTCAGCATCCACAAGTAACTAGGCTCATTCAAAATACACACACACACACACACACACACACACACACACAGAGTTCTCCACGAAGGAATTAATTAGCAAAAATGTAAGTCAACTTGTGTATGAACCTTGGTCCAGTATTCATGAGAATTGTTTTGTGCAGAATTCGAGAAGATATTTGAAAGAATGTTGTAAATTAGTGTCATTTGTTCAATTAATTTTATAAATAATTTTATAAATAGTGAGGCCCTGAGTGATTTGGGTAAGCAATTCATTCTCTGAACAAGTATATAATCTGAACTCATCAAAAGCAATGCTTTATAAATCATTTCATAAGATAAAACTCACAAAGAAGGAATAATATATCATGCGAGAAGATGTAAGATGTTCACAGCAAGATATTGCCATATTTATTTTTGAATTACTGCAATTGATTCCCTTTGATTTTCAGTGTGCTCAGTAACTAACATTAACTTTTAAGAAGAAAAAGAAATATATTATTGTGGAATAAAGAAGCTAAGTAACAAGGGAGGCCCAAGGCAAGGATGCTTGAATCTCACAGAGAAGGGAAATAGATCAGCCATGGGGACATTTCTGGAGGGAGGGGACCGGGTCAGGGAGCAGATGGGAATAGGAACAGCAGGTATTAGCTGTGGGGGGAGGGGGGCAGAGGGAGAGAGACAACTGGATTCTGCTTGGGAGGCATCTATGAGATGAACTAGAAACCTAGGACAATGGAAACTTCCAGGAATCTATGAGGGTAACAAGGTATGGGATATATGAAGCCTAAACCAGCCATTTTTTGTTACCAGGCAAGACTTCCAATGGAGGGAAGGGAACCGAAACCCAGCCACAAAACCTTTGACCAATAATTCGCCCTGCCTACAAGGTGTGCATAGGAAAAATGGAGCAGAAATTGAAGGAATGTCCAGCCAATGGCTGGCCTAGTGTGAGAACCATGCCATTAGAGAAACCACACCCATGACACTGATGATGATATTCAGCAGACAAAAGCCTAGAATGATTTTCCTCATTGATGCTTCACTCAGCAGCTGATAAAAACCAGATTGTACACTCAGCAAACATTACTTTAAACTCGGGGATTCCTGAGGAAGAAGAGGAGGAAGACTAAAAGAGCTTGAAGGGTTAAGGACACCACAAGAAAACCTACAGATTCACCTCGTCCCATATGGGCTCACAGAGACTGAACCAGCCAACCAGAAATCTGGACTTCATGTGGGGATCCTATCAACATTAGCACAGGTTGTCTCTGACACTCTTCTCTGCCTATGGATCACTTTCCCCTAAGTGGGCTACCTCTTCTAGTCTCAATAGGAAAAGATGTATCTAGTCTTACTGCAACTTGATATGCCAAGGCTTTGATATTCAAAGGAGATCTCAACTTTTCTGAGGAGAAAGGGAGGAGGAGAAGAAAAGGGAGAGAGTGAGGTGAGAGGGAGATACTTGGAGAATAGGACAGAGGAGAATTTTCTACGTGGATGTAAAGTAAATAATACTTAACAGTTTAAAAAAAAAAAGGAAAGAAAGAAAGAAAAGAACAATGAAATGTCTTTGTGGAATAAAATATAATTTAAATTAATAATTTTAACTATATGTAAAATACCAGTTTCCAAAGAACAGTATCATATATCATGTCTACTTGGAGGATTAAGGAAGTGCCACTGAGCTGGATTATGCAATGACTGTCCTTCTCAGAACCAAGTACAAAAGCTGAGTACTCTCCTGCTTGAAACCAACTTTGGAAGGGGTAAGGAAGATGGGCAAGAGAAACATACTGTCTGATTGTAGTATAAGATAAAGAAAAGCTACTTTGAAAATTGAATCACGAAAAAAACAGCGTATGTCCATCTCCCTATTCCAAATACTAATCGGCAGAGTGGAAGGGAAGGTGCTTCATGATATTTCTAACTCTGGTTGCCTTCTTCTGAGGTCTGAGGCAGGGCAGCACATTATGGTAGATGTATCTGTTTGTTGGATGACTAGAATGCAAGAAAGAATGGAGAGGAACTGGGGTTAACATATTACCTGAAGGTGTATGTATCAACTAGTATTGAGGAAGGATGGGAATCTCATCCCTTATTAGGGGAGTAATAAATAAATTAGATAGATATAAGCAAGTATACAATAAGTAAAAATATAAGGAAACCCATTATTTTATAATATAATTTAAAAATAAAAAGAATACAAAACTTTGATCATATTTTCTGCCATAGATTTCATTTCTGAAATATTCTGACACCATTACCATAGTCACATGATAGAACCAAAGTGTTAGCACACAGCCCCTTTGAAGTGTTTATGAGAAAGAATAATGAGACCTTAGAATTAAAATCCAGCACCGGAAATGCTATGCTGAAACTCAGTTCCAGGTAAAATCCAATGACAATATCAAATGACTGACATGCAACAGATATGTTAGAGAGTAAAAATGTATCTCTGTTTTTATTTCTCTACCCTTAGCAGTGGGGGTAGAAACAGGGAATGAAATCTACCATATGGCTTTATCTTGGAGCTCAGAGCCAAGGCTGCTATGGTAGCATCTTGTATTGGACATTAACAAAATCCAAAATTTGGCCAGCAACCACAGAGCTTCTGTCCTTGATATTATGCCAAGCAGATGGGCCAGATGTGAGGTTTTGCATACATCCCTGGAGGCATTAGAATGTACCTGAAGAATACTGTGGTCCAAGAATATATAAACTTTATGGGTAGAGAAACTCAGAGAAGCCTAATTAAACATGACCTTTCATGGCCAAACAAAGGTCTCTACGAAGTGTTCCTCAGCTGATGAAACATGTTTGTCTCTAGGCCAGTGATTGAGTATATCTTTTTGTTTGTTTGTATTTGTGAGTATGTACACACGCACGTGCGCACACACATACACACACACACACACACACACACACACACACACACACACCTTCTCATTCCTAGGAGGAGATTCACATGGCTGGATGGATTTCTGTTTTATCATGAATCACTTCTTTAATATTGTGGAAGTTATTATGAACTCGTGTTTGATTCAGCTAAACATTGGTAGCTATAATATTGTCTTTACTATTACAATTTCAACTTAACTTAGCAGAACACTAATTTATACATCTCCTAGGGATGTGGAAATAAGTCACACCTTAAAACATGAAACTTACCAAGAGACTTATAAAACCAAAAACTTGTCAAATCTCAGCAGTTCTTATACCCAGACATGCCTGGAGAAAAAGTTGTTGGAACAGACTGATGTGCTTCTTGATAACATAATTACAATGAGTTTCACACACTTTGGAAATCATTATCACATGTTACTGGTTACAGTGGTCTACATCAGAAAAATGCAGTCCATAGCATTGTGGATCTTGTTTTTTTTTTTTTTTTTTTTTTTTTTTTTAATCCAGCTATGAGCTTATGTTAGCAGCATGGAAAATTGGCTTATGGCATATCCGTTAGACATTGCTACCCACAGATCTGATCTGGCAGACTGGACTGGTACATATTTAGTAACCTTAGCTAACTAAGCTTGGTGACTGTCCAAAGACAGGCAGATCCTGTGAAGTTTAATCATATGACACTGAATGTAATGGAAGCAATCCTGTCATCTCTACCCAATGATGAGGCTTGGGGTGAGATGAGTAAGGAAGATTTATTAGTGAGGACATGATTATAATTTGATGACAGTAATTACAGTTAGATGTATAGCGTATTGCACAGCAGGGAAACCTTACATAACAGTACTTTTCTATTTATAACTTATGTTACGTGGACAAAAATAATTCTTCCAGCCATAAACATAACTTTGTAGAAAAAATTGTGAATAAAAATATGGATCTGACACATTTAGGTTATATATGATAATTGATTTCAGTGATGTCTATGGAAAAGAAGGTCAATTTAAGACTACAATTTTGTAAAAATTGCATACAAAATCATAAAAGAAAAATAGTTAGATAGAAAGAAGTAAGAATTCCTGGTGTGATATTGCACAGTGGGGTAACAACAGATAACGGGAACATTCTGAATATTTTATACTGCTGCAAATAAGTTAAACATTTTCACCATAAATAGATGTTAATGTTGGACTACAAATGTTTAACCAGATTTAGAGTTCCTACACTATATGCATACATCAAAATACAACGTGGTACTTCATTAATATAATTTTATTTTAATTTCACTAAGATATTTAATGTTGGCAAGTACTTGAGTGATACTGAAGAGTAAAATAAAAGGGGTTTGGAATTTTTTATGGACTGAATTGGTCGTTTCAACAAATATGTCTCCTTAAGCCCAAAATTTCCACTGAATAATAATCTCAGTTGGGGGTTTGCAATGGCAATAAAATTTTTATAAGATATGGAGTTTAAAAATTATAGGTTAACATTATTTTCCACATAAGTAAAGAAAGATACCTAGATATGTCATCTTTCTCTTTTAGGTTCTCTTCCTCCCTCTTCTTCCTGCTTCACTGTGTCTCTTTCTTCTCGTCTCCTCTGCAGAGAAATGGACAACTGGAATTTAAAAACAGAGCCATAATACTAACTTAATCTGCTGAGTCCTCAGTTTTATGTGTCTTCTCACTATCTGTGAAAGATCAGTGATCTTTATTTCTTTCTTTCTAGAATATTTTTGCTACAGCTATGTGAGGTAACTAAGTCATAATTATTTGAAAGGAAATATATGTCACAGAAACTCCATAGCTCCTATGTCCTCACACAGGTTTTGCTGGAGGTTTTTAGCTACAAATGGTTTTGATAATATAAAAGCTAAAAAATATGCCAGTAGAATTGAGAGATTTTACTTGTAAGATTTTATATTCTGAAAAGAAATTATTAGAATGACAGATGCAGGAGAGTGTAAAACAATTCAGAAAATGTTACTTATTCTGACAATTACCAGAGTTATTTTGCAAAATTATATATACTAGGGTATGGCTTTTTCCTAGAAAAAAAAGAAACCATCTTAGGATTCTAGAACTGTAAACAATTGAGTTGAAAGAAAATGTGAATGAAAACCAGGAATATTTTTTTTCCAATTTATTATATATGTATTAATGTATGTCAGGACTAAGCAAGAGGTAATTTGAATCTTGTGATTTTTATGGAGATTATCTATAAGAACTTACTGTTCTAAAGAACAGAATGTACTATGTAAATGTCCCTTAAGGAGAATAATAATGCAATGTGTTATCATTATGCATGATATTCAACTAACATCATAAAAACAGCAAAAGTTCCCTTTCCAAGACATTTAGTTATTCATAAATTTCTATAATTCCTTGAAATACTTGCAGAATTTAAATGACTTAAGAAAATTTCTCAGAAATTTTGAGTAATGAGATATTGTAGAGTTAATTAAAATCTATAAAATAGAATTTTACATTTAAAAATAAAATTGAGAGTAGTCCTTTTATTTCAATTTTTAAAATAAAATTAGCTTTTATTTTCTTCTTGAAATGAAATTTAATAGTAGCAGGATGTGGTGGTATAGTTCTGTAACCTCAGCTACAATATAAGCCAGATATTCAAGGTTAGGGAGTACCTTATCTTTTAAAAATCTTCTCTGATAAAAAGAAAAGACTAGTTTATGGCAGTATGAAAAAAAATCACACTAGTTTTAATAGACAAGAAAGTCTCTTACTCAAGTCCTTCAGGAGAGATGAGAAAGTTATAACAGTTGAAGCAGGGAGATTAAAAAACTGTTCAGGACAAATGCCAGTAAAAAAGCTGTATTTCATGTCCATATTCTAGAATTATTTGAAGGCAAGAAAAATACCAGTATAACCTGGGTATTGGAGAGGTGAAATTATGAAATTTATTGATAGAGTTGAATAAGAATGTAACAATATGTTGTATGTACATGGAAATCTCAGGGTATCAGAGTACTTTGTATGTTAAACAAATAAGTTAATTAACGAATTAGTGTACTAATTAATTAATAAAAATGAGAATGGAGATGGAGATGAAGGACTGGGAGACTTTGGCTAATTGTTGCTATGGACATTAACCCGAAAAGAAGCAGCAACTTTAACTACCTATGGATGAAAATGTCTTCATTTCATTGAAGGAAATCAATGGAGATGCAATTACTTGTTAAAGAATAATAGTATAACAATTATTTGTTATAGAATATTATAGAAAGTCATTGATACGTACAAAGATGTTTCTTCTTCTTCTTCTTCTTCTTCTTCTTCTTCTTCTTCTTCTTCTTCTTCTTCTTCGTTTTCATTTTCCTCTTCTCTTCTTCCTCCTCACTATTCTCCTCCTGCTCCTCCTCCTCCTCCTTCTCCTTCCTTGTTTTTTTTTACTCTTCTCTTGAATATATTTAGCAGAATCCAAATATCCTCTTGGAAAAATTAGAGTGAAGGCATCAGATCTTTGTTTAGTTTGTTCTAGATCTTTGTACAGTACTAGATCTCCCACAAGAAAAGCACATAACACACAAATATAATGGTCCTTGATCGAGGGCTATTATCATAGCTTAAGTCTGTAGACTTGCCTGTTCAGTAAATAAGAGATTTCAAACTAGTGAAATAACCTCAAGAATGGGCTTGCATTATCTTGGTCTCACATTGGCAACTTTAGACCCAGAATAACCCACAGAGACAGACTACTCAGAGGCACTAGTTTTAGATCTCAGTTGTGTAGTTCCAGTTATATCAACTATCTAGTCCAGCATGAAATATCTTGCAAAGCATTTTTGCTTAGAGAAAACAATAGAATTTATCCTGGAATGTTAAATAGCTAGAGTTGTCTTTAAAAGGAAAATTTAAAAAAAAAAAATTTAGCCTTACTTGAGACTAGGCTTGCTGTAATGTCCCAGATAAGGCCATTGCTAAGACCAAAATAAATATTTTCTTCATCAGTGAATAATCCCTGATATATGTTACAAAGGATCAAGAGTACTTATGGGAACAACTCCAAATGAATAGTGCAAAACTTTTGACTGAATATAGAAACAGAGATATAAAAACAATGAATTTACATTTTAAATAAGCTTAGAATAAAAGTTAGAACAATTCAGAAATAGAGCAGATAAATTTCATACAGAGATGAAAATAAAGAAAATAATACCACTAAATATCTCTAAAATACAGATGAATATTCAAATATAAAAGTTAAACATACAAAATAGAAAAACAAATGGAATAGCAGCTAATGAAAACTTTAAATTTAAAGAAGATTCATTTAAAACCTTGCAAAGAAGATGCAAACAATATAATTGAAAGGTAAGAAGAACAGGAACTTCATACACCTAGAACCCTTTTAATATAAGTCCCATCTTTTAAGGAGGAAATACTGAAGCTGGAGACTTATTTCAGTGTGTATTTCAAGTTAGAACATTTGCTTACAAGATAGGTTCAATATTTAGCACCTCAGAAAGAAAGAGAGAGAAAAAGAGAGAAAAAAGTAAGAAGGACAAAGAAAGACAGAAATATAGAGTCAGAAAGAAAAAATAATCTTGTTTTGAAACATAAAAAGAACAACTTAAGTCATTGGTCAAATGATGTATTATATCCACAATAAAACACTTAGCAGTCACTGTGCCTTTAATGGGATATATATCAGGGAAATTCATCACTGGGCTTGCCTGTTTTCTTAACTCCAATGCAGGCAAGTGAAACTGTCACATTCTTACTCTACTCAAATATTTTTAATTTAATTTACATGTATTTTTTTTTCTAGAAACTCTTCTCATAGATTTTGATAGGCTGTCCTTTAGACTCAAGTCATTTGGAAATTATTTTGCTATATTTTAAGAAACTGTAAAGAAAATAAAACAATACCCTATACCATAAACATAAAGAGATTATATAATACAAAACAATATCAGAAAAGGAGAGGGATTGCAAATCATACTTGAAACAGTCAGTATAGAGGCCATTTTGAAAGAGCAGAAGTCAAAGAAAAATGTTTCTTAAACTAAGGTCTAGACTAAATAAATCTGCCCATATTTACCAAACATTCAGCCAACAGCAGCAGTGGTACATGTACTGAGAACATTGAGACACAAAACATGTAGGAAGACTTTTAAATGGGAAATACAATATTGATCATATCTCTATAATAATCATCAATAAAGAAAGTTTGTAAACAAAATGCACATGGAGGAAGTTAACATCACCTCAGTCAATGTTTTAAAGAAGAAACTGAGTGTTTTTGAGTCAAATTAAAACCTAAAAATTTCTTAATAAAACATAGGATAGAGCAAAATGAAATTTACACCAAAGTTTATAGAAGTTTTGTATACCAGCACTGATACAAGGAAACCGATGCTTTGTTATAAGGAACAAGGAAGTAAAAACAAATTCAAAATAATAGAGCTAAAAAGAATAAATAACGAAAGTCAATTCAGAACAAATGCTCTCACAAAATTCGAAAAATCAAATTTTAAGTTTAACATATCCTGAGAAAATGAAAGTACACTCCAAGATGCAAAATAATGCATTGCAGTATATCTAATAACAGTACCACTGAGACTAGTAGATATGATAGCAGATATGAAGTAAGATACACACCACAGTATGTTGCCAACTAATTCAAACTACAATAATTAAATTATTAAGAAAGAAAAAAATTTATGATAAATCTATCCCCTCAAAGATTATAGGTGACAGGACACTTTTAATGACTTCACACAGAATCTGAATTTCTCTAATAAAACAAAACAAAGGCACAACAAATATAATTTGTGGACCAATTTTCCTGATAAATATGAATGTAAAAACTCAACAAAACAAATGCTATGTGAATTCAACAGTGCTCCTAAACATTGATCATCACCACAACTCAGTATTTTCCTCTGCATCCAAAGCCAGCCACCAATCCATATATTATAACTAGAACAACTCAGTAAGATATACAAGTAAAAGACATTATAACTGTCAGTAGAGAAACTGAATTATCTCCCTTCAAAAAAGGAATGGCCACATACATGCAAATGTACACAAAATCAATAAAAACAAATTCAATAAATTTCAAAATATACAACCAATATAACAAAAGGTAATTGCATTAATTTACAGTAACAGCAACCTTTAAAAAATAAACAATTTCAATTAAAATAACAGCAAATAAATTTAAACGCAGGAGTCATTCAACCATAGATGAATGATTTCAATAATGAAAAATATAAAACTGATAACAAGAAATGAAAGAAGTCATAAATTAAATAAAAGGTACTCCTGTAAATGTAGTTAGAAATTCTTACCAAAATAACAATGACAGTATTCATAAAATATTAAACAAAGTTTAAATGTACATGGAAGCATAAATTTTACCAATATGTCCATCATATCTTTTGGATATAGTTTTTTTTTATTTATTTTAATGTTTTTTTTAATCTAACTCCATACATCCCAGTAGTTTAGAACCTCTTCTAAGCACAGATGTCTTCAGACTTGTAATAGTTCTCCTTCACCCTCCAAACTCCAAGGATTAACTACCAACACAACTTCTAAAATAATTGTATGAAAAATAAATAAATATGAAGCTATCACAATTCTTGACCTTAAATATCTTATAAAACTATCATAGTCAACCAATAATGAGAGTGGCATGAATTTAGTGACACATTGGCCAGGATAGGGGAATCAAAATTTAAATCTATGCAATTACAAGTTACTCACTTTGAGGCAAACATAAATATGTTGAATTTTATCAATTTATATTTAAAAAAAAAACAAAAAATCATGTAATACAATCAACAACAAAAGAAAAAACATAGATCCTTCACTCCTATATTGAGAATCTTTGGAACAAGAAGCTCTCACTATCAAAAGAAAAATGTAAACACCAAGCCAGCTACAATCATTTTATGCACAAGAGTGTCCTACCTGCAAAATATGTTACAGCAATGCTTGCACAGTGATTGTGGATGTAACCAACCAATAAGTGATCTGACTTAAGGCTTACTCCATGAGATGGAACCCATGCCTGGCACACCATGGTGGCCAAGAACCTGAAAATAAATAGTCCAGGGATTTGGAATAAAAAAAAAAGTGGGCCTAAAATATGTAGTAATAACATGTCTGCTAATGATATGATGAGATCATGTTTTATTCAGACATCATCAGAGATGTTACCTCCTATAGCAGGTGGGAACAAATTTCGAGACCCCCCAACCAGACATTATGCAGAGTGAGAGGACATGAAACAGTCATCACTAAAGGGGATTTCTCCATCAAATCCCTCTACTCAGAACTCAGTTAATCCCAGGGAAGAGGATACAGAAAGAATGCAAGAGCCAAGGGGATGAAGGGCACCAAATATACAAGGCTCTCTAAATTAACGTCTCTCTTTTGAACTCACAGAGATTGAAGCAGCATGAAAAGTGTTCGCACTTGTCTTCCCCAGATCCTCTGCATTTATACTATGGCCTTCCGGTTTAGTGTTTTTGGAATTCTTGATCATGCTAATGCATGGGTCTCTGAATTTAGTGCCCATTACTGGGCTTTTTTCCCCTTTCTGTTGGTCTGTCTTGTTCAACTTCTAAGTGAGAGTTGGTGTAGAAATTCACAGCTAGCCATTATGGAAAGAGAGTCTCTTTGGAGGTCTTGTATGGTTCTCCCAGACTTCAGAGCTTGAGGAGATCCACAGATGAGGGAGAGAAAAAAATTGTAGGAGTCAGAGGGGATGAAGGGACACCAAGGGAACATGGTTCACTGATCACTTAAGCAGGGCACATATGGGCTCACAAAGACTGCAGCAGCAAGCATGGGGCCTGAATGAGACCGCAACATGCCCTCTGGCCAGGCCATCTGGATATATGTTATGGCTGTTAGCTTGGTGTTTTTGTGGAACTCCTAACAGAAGGAGTTAGTACATTTCTGACTATTTAGCCTGCTCTTGGGACCTTTTTTTTTTTTTTTTTTTTTTTTTTTTTTTCCCCACTGTTGGGTTGACTTGTTCAGCCTCGATATGAGGGATTTTGACTTGTCTTACTTTATCTTGTTTTGTTGTATTTGTTTGATGTTTCTTGTACACCTGCTCCTTTCTGAGGAGAAATGAAGTGGCTGTGGATGTGGGGGAAGGGAAGGAGAGTAGCTTGAATACTTGGAGGGAGGAAGAACAGGGATTGGGATATATTGTATGAGAGAAGAATATATTTTCAATTGAAAAAGATTATTAGTTAATTATGATAAAAATGTAAAATACACTTAAAATAAGCAAACTATAGGATATCAAATCATACAACATTAACAATGTTTAAATGATAACTCACAAATTAATTAAACACAGAATGATTTTCAAATTTTTAATTATACTGTAAAATATCTAAGATATAAAACTGTATGCAACAAAAATACAAATGGCCACTCAAGAAAATTTCGGAGAGAAGTTATAATTCTTGCTTTAGAAAATAATGTTGTAAAAATGTCCAATTGAGATTCTTATATAATTTCTGTCTAGTTTAGTGAGAATAAAATCATTATTATTTAAAGACCTTCAAAAGTTTATTTAAAAATTTATCTGAAAACTTGATGAGTTCAGTCCAAATTTGTTAAAGAATTTTTTTCCTTGGGTTACTTAAGTAGAAAAAAATTAATATTTTAATGTTTAATAATATCATTCGTTGAACAAAATATTTATTTATAAAAGTAATAGCTTGGGAAATACATAATTTTTCTTGAACTATTCATTACATGTATCATATTTCTTATAGCTATGTATCATATGTACATGGGATACTAAAATTAGAATTAATGAAGTATAATACTTTATAATACATAATTATGTATATGACATAATTATATAATATATATGATTTTCATGCATAAATAGTGTAATTTAAAACTATATTAAATATTATTTATTAAAATAAAATATTAGAACATAAATTTTGTATATAACTCTAAAATCATACTGAGATAGCCATATACAAAAAAAAATCACATTTTATGAAACCTTAAAAAATAAAAATTTACAGTTTCACTCACTATAAGATATAATTTTCTTCAGTAACCTTTGTATACATTTGTGCCTATTTGGACATTTCATAGGTTTTATTTTATAAAACTTAATCTAATATTCACTGTGATTATTAATTCTACATTTTTACTTCTCTATAATTAATAACACAAACTAAGATTTTTTTTAAATAGCCTGTAGAGGTAGTTCAGTAGTTAAGAGTACTCACTTAGGTCATTCTGAAGGACCTAAGTTCAATTACCAGCTTTCAACCACTGGTAACTTCATTTCCATGGAACTACATGCAGGACAAATGGCAATAAATATAAAAAAATTAATGTTTTAAAAATTACTTAGTATCCCCAAAATAAGCTGATATCATATTTATTACTACATATCTTGTTGAAACATTTTAATTGATCAACGTTGTTTAAAATATCATGGCTCAATTTCTGACTTAGTTTCTATGGATTTAAGTTGTAATACTGGAATATCATCAGTTAGCTTAATTCATCTGAAGGAGGAATGTTCTTCAGATATCAAACAAGAATGGCCTTTCTCCTTTGAAGGGCATACCAAAATGGTTGCCTCTTCTGCAGAGTAGGAAATTAAATATATATATATATATATATATATATATATATATATATATATATATTATCCATACAAAAAATATTAGAGGGATAGACATAAGTATTAGAAAAATTCACTAAGAATTGAACAGAAAGCCACTAGTCACTAGTGTGTCCATGGATAACCCTGACTCTTATACTCAATGGTTCAATTCATTTCATTGTGGTCCTTAGTCAGCACTAATATTTTCATTTTTGTTTTTAGAATAATTTACTCTGTAGTAGGGATAACTCATGCTTTCCACAAGATAGAAATCCTCTCAATATCATTTTCAAGGGGAAACCATGATGTACATAAAAGTCATTTATTCCACAGATTCTTGAATCTTCAATAAATAAAGATGGGCAAAGAGTGGTGAAGCATTGCACAGCTCATCATGAGTTTGTTTTTTTACTTTTATGGCACATTTAAAGCAAAATAAAATATACTTATGTATATTTATTCTTTTTATAAAACATAATTATTGTGTTATAAATTGATCATATAACCTAATACTTTTCTTTCAGTTTAAATAGTATGATTAATTTCCTAGAAATCATCTAATATCTTACATTTGTAAGTAGCAATTAATTCCCTTTATGGGCTTCTCTGTTCTCTAGAGGCTTCAAAATTAATGAGCTAGATTATTTGTTCACTATCATATATTTACCAGATGAAACAGTAAGTCTAAATAGATCTGAATTTCTGATAACTTATGAATAATGTTTGAGCAAAATATACTTTATTCAATAAAATATATGTGTTTCTCCAGTGTTATAATGATATTGTTTCTAGAACATACCTTATTCAAAATATTATCTACTGTTTATATAAGTTAAGTGCATGAGTTGATTTTTCTGGGCCTGTGTTACTTAAAATTTACCAGGTTGACACATGTAGATTAGTGGCACAACTGAAGTGACCAATGCCTTTCTGATTAGATTTTAAGGTCCATTTTACTGGAAGAATCTTACTAGTATTATAAATCTGGTCATATTACTGGAAAACTCATAGGCTCTAGAAAAAACTGTAAAATTGTTGTGTTTAAAATGAAATACTTTCATACTGCCTTCTACGTATCTATATTAATATCTGTAATCAAATTCTTCTCTCAGTCCTAATCAGAGTAGTGTTTCTTTAGTTTTGCTTTTGTTTGTTGTTTGGCTTTTGGTTTTTGGTTTGTTTGATTGCTTGTTTTCTGCATGGAAAAGTGGTAACTGTAGAATCTCTCTGCTGCTCAAGGTGCTGAGAAGCAAGGACAGTTGTACACTCAGCCCTATAGAAAGCTATTCCACTAAGACTTAGGAAATTTTGAAGAGTTGTCATAAAAAAAAATGTACAAAGCAGAATGTACAGAGAGATGAGCTATAAAATGTTGTTTTCTTGCCAGGACATTAACATTGTATTAATGGACTTGCACTGGCTATGATTGTTTGCACTGGGCCTGTACAAGAATGACACTATTGGAGCCTGATATAGCTGTTTCCTGAGAGGCTCTGCCATAGTCTGACCAATACAGATGTCAATGCTCGCAGCCAACCATTGGACTGAGCCCAGAGACCCCAATGGAGAGTTAGGGCAAGGATTGAAGGAGCTGAAGAGGTTTGCAACCCCATAAAAAAACTACAATATCAACCAAACAGACCCCCCAGAGCTCCCAGGGATTAAACCTCCAACCAAAGAGTAAACATGGAGGGAACCTTGGCTCAAACCACATATGTAGCAGAGGACTGGTTATCTGGTCTCATTGTGAGGGGAGGCACTTGGTTCTGTCAAGGTTTGATGCCTCAGTGTAGTGGAATGCTAGGGCTGTGAGGTGAGGCAGGAGTGGGTGGGTGGGTAGGGGAACACTCTCATAGAATCCAGGGGAGGGAGGATGGGATAGGGTGTTCCAGAAGGGAATCTGGGAAAGGAGATAACATTTGAAATGTAAATACTTAAAATATACAATAAAGAAAAAAGAACGACACTCTTCAATATTCAGTACTAGAGGGTAGAGCATTATTTTTCCCCGATGAACTAACTATTCATTATTCTTAAGGGGTAGAGAGATCATCATATTCAGTTTTATACACGGGGAGGAACTCACAGAATCTAATGCACAGTTATATGGAGCATGTTAAAATCATAGGACCACAAAAGAAAACAAAAAGACATAAACTGGAAAAGGTATTCATTCGTAGGGATGGGCTTAGCAGGTGAAGAAGATGGGAGCATGTAATGAATACATTATGTAAATTTATGGAATTTTTAAAGAACAAACATAATTTTTAAATTGTTAAAAAATTTCATGAGTTTATAGATTAATTTGATCAGCAAAATTATTTCAATGTGTTAATGTACACATTGTACATGTATCCTTTGCAATATTAAATCCTCACGTACTTCTTATACCCTAAATGATTATGTATATTTTATGTTATATATACATGAACAAATCTTATTGCTGCTGATGTTCTATGTTTTAATACATTATTACAGATATTCTTACTAATTCAGATTGCAATTACTGCTAGTTTAATGCCCATTATATATGGTTTAAGAAATATGTACCTATACATACTTACTGGCATGTTTGTATATGAGTATATACTCACTATTCAGATACATATTATATAGATATATATACATATATACTTCTAATGTTTTCAAACACTTTGATACTACCTTGTACACACATAGACAAAATCTTCACTAAAATTATGGAAATGAATGTCATTGCTATGTCCATTTTTCAGGTGCGAAGAAATAACCCAGAGTGATAAGCTCTTGCCAAAGAGCTTATAACAGATTATTGATATGTTTGGCTTTATCTAGAGCCCACAACCTTGTAATTCACAGGTAACTCTTTGTAAATTTCCTCTTTCTACTTTAATGTAGAAGCATGAAGTTGATTATTTCAATTGTGATTAAAATGCACTCTATAAAACAATGATTTCATAACCCAGGGAGTTTTAGTTTGCCTCCAATACAGATGGGAGAGTTTGACAAAGAATTGAGAGAAGATTCAACAGCCTGATAATTTGGAGCAAAAAACTAATAAATTCCTTAACATTCATTCACCCAAAGAAGCACATTTTAAGACATACTTCTCATGTTCTTTCCACATTTTAAACAATAAACCAAAAAACAGCAACAGCAACAGCTGCCAAAATCATTCATTAGTATATTTGCTATAACAGACAGGATTTTACAATCACGAACATCCTCAGTTTATTTCAAGCCAGAAAAGAAATGATCTGTCACATGCATTTCAACGTTCTTTGTGTGTTTTGGGCATCTCAGTGATGCCATTTCACCCATGCAGAACCTGATGACATTAGTGTGCAAGATTAATTTCGCTGAGATTCTGAAACTGTACTAAGGAATATGAGTGCGAAATCAAGCCATTTCCACCAGAAATCCCAATAATTTGAATGAAAGCTTAGTAATTAAAGCAAGTGTGTTGAATAAAAATTTATAAATAACAGACCACCCAAGCATCTAAAAAAGACACATACATGTGCAATCTCCTTCAGACCTCTTTATCTCCAGCTTCTTTTCCTTTTCTCCTGCATTATGATGGTGACAGCTGGTCCTTGTTGATCTTAGTTTGGCATATGCTTCTGGACTCACTCCTGGTACATGGTCACACATCCCTGGTTTTCAGGAGGCTTAATTTCTGCTCTCTGGCCTCAGCCCATGCATTTATTTAGATCTGCTACAAGTTCCCAGCAGGGCTTCATTCTCCATCATTTCAAATCAGCTTACATCTATTCAGACAAGCCATTCCAGTCAATTACCCAGTTATAGACATGGAATCTCCCCCTGGCTGGCCTCGTGGACTATAGCACATGCAAATCCTCTTCTGTTCTCCATCCATATTCAGAGTTCTGCATTCACAACAGGACTGGATCTTTGCCCTGACTACCATCTGTATGACTGAGACCTTAACATTCTCTCTAGTGCCTGGAGTTTCTGTGGCAGATAGTTAATACATTACAATGTCTCAGATCAACAGACCAGAACATCTGAACAAATTTTCCCATACACAATGCTATAAATTGAATTTAGTAGGATATCAGCATGGACCCAAAAAAATACTGTAAGAATACCATACAGGGGGTAATTTGATATAGTGCTCTCAATTTTAACCATCACATTCACACATATGTCAAATGGAAGATTGAAAATAGCCCATTCCCTCTTTTGCACAAATTTATTTCCAAAGGAATATATCTTGCACTATAGTGTAGGTGTTCACATTTAGCATAACTTCCTTTTTATATTTTCTTTTCTTTCTTATACCATTTTTATCTCTACTTATACTTTAATTTCTGATAAATCTTACTTAAAACACTGTAATTAAATTTCTTTCCAGAAGGTGCACACATATAAACTTTGGCAAAATGCAGCCATTAATTTTGAAAATTAATATGTTTTTGCTCTATAAATTTTGAGTATATAAATTATATTTTATTTTTATCATTTTCTTTTGACTCTATGTTTAAACTTGACAATGGTGTGTACCCTAAATTTAGAATACTACAGCAACTTGGTTTACTCTGTTCTGTCTTTGAGCTGTATAGGCAATGCAATATGTCATGGTTTTGACTAACAGCTTTATTAACTGCCTAAATTCATATTGAACATTGCCATTTTATACTTTAATTGTTTTTCATTGTTTTCACATTTTCCAAATAGAAGTATCCAACACATTGTAAAGCTTATCATATAGAAACCCCCAAAAGAAACACTTTCTGAAATATTAAGAATGACCTCTTCTTTGTATGGAGGTCCTGAATCACATAAAGCAGATATTGCTGAAATCTGAGCGATGTGTAATTTCATTCTGCTCCGTTTTCTATGAAATATAGAACCATTGGTGTCATGAAATCGAAGACGGATAAAAATGAAGGTCTTTACTGATAGAAGCATGTGCAGTTTATATTAGATTAAGAAGGATGGAAACAGATCTGTAGCTTTTGAAGTACATGAAAAACTACAGTACCGCTGAAGATACTGGCAGGTCAGGGGTGTAAATGGAAATAACTACTTTAGGGACAGACTGTTCAAGACTCATACTGAGAACCTGTGTGTCGCATATTTCCAGAAAATCAATTTATTTTCAGTAACTTGGGAGTGCTATGGTTTATGAAATACAGTTATAGTTCAACTGTCAGCACAAAGCAAGATTTCAAACTGGGTTCACCAGTGGTATTTTGCTCCTTTAGGAGAAATACATACCAGATATTTTAGTTCACTAGGAAGTTCAGTTTCCTACCTAAGTTCCACCTATAAGATATCTGAGTAGATATGCTCATTTTCTATGCAAATTAAAATAAATTAGATTTGTACCTAAGTTTTTATCACATGGTAGATATGAGTCAAAAGTGAACTTGTCTAACTGAAAAGTATATTTGAAAGTCTATAATAAAAATTATTTGTCATTAACCAACAAATTGAACTAAGATTTCTGACTGACAAATACATCAACATGGAGATAAATTCAAATTACAAACAGGAAATAGTATTTCAATTACCCAGAACAAATTATAGTCAATTTAAGGCTGGTCCATATAATTTTCTTTAATAATGTGTGGTGACAGTGTATTACAGTGGTGTGTAATAGTGGTTACAGTATGTATTAGTTGTGATACTAAAAATATACAATTACTAGAATAACATATATAGTATATATGTTATTCATATATATTTTTTCTATTAATCACAAGTAACTATTAAAGTATCAGTACATTAATTTAGCTAAATAAAGCAATTAATTAAAAGTCTTCATTGGAATATATTTAATTGGTCTGTGAATGTTTATACCATGTTATGAGATTTTAAATTTATTTCAAGGAAAATCCTTCCTGAAATATGGTTTTACATTTGTATTTTCCAAGTGCATGAATTATATGGTGTAAGAATGATTGTAATGACAAAATTTGTCAATTGGAGTTTATTGACATTTAGAAGTTCATGGCCTAAGCTTTCTCTTACTACCATGGCATATGTTAAAGACTCTAAATTCCTCAACTTATGAAAAATATTAATTACATATAGGAATGGCACTGGAGAAGTAAATGGAACATCTGTTGCAATAGTGTCCAAATCTCATTCACCTTGAAATATCTTTCATCTCTACATATTTAGGATGTATTTTGTAATTTTCTACTTTAAGCAATATCCAACTATGTTAACTCAAATATTTCACCTTTTTAAAGATTCAGTTTACATCCTGAAGACTACCCCACTTCTGGTCACACCTTCTCACAATCCCTACTCCTGCCCACTTCCCCCTCCACTTCTTTTCAGAGAAGGTACAAGCCCCCATGAGTATTCCCCACATCCTAGCACATCAAATCTCTGCAGAGCTAAGTGCATATACATTTCAATGTATGTGATGTTTGTGTGGTTGTGTGTGTATGTGTTTGTGTTTGTCTGTGTGTATGTGTCTGTGTACTGCTATGGCAATATGATTCATAGAACCACTTACAAAATGTTCTTTTTCTACTATGTGAGTTCTAACAATTCAACTCCAGTTCTCAGTTTTAGTAGAAAGGAAATTTATTTCCTGAGTAAAGTTTCACTGATCAAGAAACTTGTTTTGAACAGAGAACCAGCAAAATCTGATAGAGATCAACTTCCTGTCCTTCTAAGAAAGTGTAACTGTTTATTGTGCGTAATTTTATGTGAGCCCCAATTTGTTCACTTACAGCAAAAATGCTGTTATGTTTGTTTCTGAGTATTTGATTTCCAAGGGTTCTCCATGGTAGTGTGTATTCTAATGCACACAGAAGTATTTTTATTGATTAGTGTACACTGAACATTCTGTTTTAAATTTCATACAGTTAAAGACAGTCCATGAAGAAAGAACAACTGAGCAACTGCTGTTTGTGAACAGTTTTAGGTGACCACACTACAAACTTTAAGACATATTTATTTGTACTAGGCAGGAAAATAACAAATGCAGAACCTGGCTGTTAGGCTAGAAACATCACATTATTTTCCACTCTTAGAAGGAACACATCCAGCTACTTTTGGAGAGAGGAACCCAAATAATTATGAATTATTTCACTGTGACTGTATAACAACATGTTCCATTTTCTTTCTTTTTTTATTTGTTTTATCATAATCTTGATTTACAATTTAATACCATGAAGATACATATTATCTGATTCTTGAAAAACTAGAATAAGGTGAATAAGGAAGACAGTGGTTAAAATGGCATTCTGCTAAGGAGTCTTGAAGCATGTAGCAATCAGCGGTCCATGCACACACCAAGTTCTGACTCTCTGAAATGAACCCATGTGTACTCCTGAAAGTGGAGCCTGTTCATCAATCATGTTCTCCTAGTTCATTTGTCAAGGAACGTTTCATGGTCCATCTCCTTTCATGTTTCATGAATCTGCTTTCTTTGAAACCATTCATGTTCATTGCCTACATTTAAAATGTATCTGAGGGAGAGTGCCATTTCTGAGACCATACAAAGTTGAGCAGAGGGCATTTATTGAAGTCTCCCAGTTTTTCTCCCTTCTTGTTTACTCATGTTTTTCATGTGGTGTTCATCTTCTTGGTGGTAGGGTAATTATTTGACACTCAGAATCATGACTGCATTGTAAGTAGGCAGAAAGAAAAAGATGATTAAATAGATTATTACATATTTCTCTCTAATACATTACTTTATTTTCTGAGGAAATTTTAACACATTCATCTTGTTCAGGATTGTGTCACATGAACAGGATTATGGAGATGAAAATATATACATAAAGTAAATGTGCATATTTCTATAAACCCTAAAGAAAATTAATTCCTTGTAGGACAGACCTTAATCAGAATTGGCTGCTCATCAAAATACTAGCTGGAGTCACAGTCTTCTTCTAATAACTATAATAAATATTAAGGAAAGAAAAAAACATAAAACTCTAAATAAATTTAAAATCTATTTACCCTTTGATCATTGTTACAGTGATTTTAATCTGATTATGTACTTAAGTACTGGTAACATATGCTGACATAAACAAAGCCCTGTGAATATAATCAAGTGTTCTTTTCTAATCCAGAAGACAGCAGTTTAGCCAATCTAAACAATTCAAATATATATATGTATATATATGTGTGTGTGTGTGTGTGTGTGTGTGTGTGTGTATGTGTATTCTCCCATTACTTTCAAACTCACAAATTATATTTGTCTGGACAGAATCTATCCCTCCTGAAAGCAAAAGGACAATTGGAATAAACACAAAACCCATTTGAGCTAAACAGACAGGGGAACTCACAACTGTGAAACTAAAAAAAAAAATACAGACTTGGATTACTTTACAGCAAGGGAATACTGGCCAAAATTAAACCAGCAGGGAAATTAGTGATTTTTTTTTTTTTTTAACAGTAGAGAGGCTAGAACACAGTGGGAGCTCAAAGACTCTGAAACAAAAGAGTAGAGAGATCATAAAAACTGGGACAATACCTCCTCATCTTAATTTTGTTGTTGGGCACCAGTTTTTTAAAAAGCAACTTCTTCAAATATCTCAATCAGGAGACTATTCTTAAAGGAAAGATATACAAGGAATACCAAAGAAATTAAATCCACAGATATATATTTCCTAATATTTGAAGAGGGAACACTTAAAAATAAAGTTGATCAACAGCCATATCAACATAGATGTTAGTGTAGAAGTGGGACATACCACAAGACGCCCCCCCCCCAGACAAAGATCTACAAATAGTGACTACAGAGAGATGGAGAAGTAGCATCTCTTAGGGAAGAGTTCCTTAGTTAGGTATCCTATACGAAAAGTTCAGTCCTGAAACCATAAACACAAACAACAATAATAAACTCGGCAGATTGCATTTATATAGCTGTCCATATACACATAAATGCAGTAAACAAAGAACACAGAATTATCAGTTGGAGAGTGTGGGAGCAAGGGAGGGGTTGGAAAGAAACTACCTGGAGGAGGGAAAGTGTGGAAAGGGAAGAAATAAGTGAAGAATTCTATTTTTAATAAACTGTGAAGGAACTGATAATTATTGAAAAATTCATATGATGTGCAATGTGACAAACTCCTTAATATATCATCCAGCAATTGATGTATAAATAATGGGGAGAACATTAGATCATGATGATTTCCGGGAATGTTTTCTTTTCTTTTCTGTGTTTTGTTTTGTTTTTTTATTAATCATTTCATTCATTTACATCTCAAATGACATCCCACTTCCCGGTTATCCCTCCACAGGAATGTTTTTTTGTGTTGCGGACATGACTGCTATTTGTTGTTGTTGTTTTGTTTGTTTTGTTTTTTAACTCAATAGTATTACCAACAAAATTAAATTTTTGATTTTGAGAAATTTAATTCTGATTTTTTTAATTTATTTTCACTTCTTTTGTGCCATTTATAATTTTCTTTCTTTATTAATCATTTTATTCTTGTTATGTATGTTTAGGTTTTTTAGTATTATGGATACTTTCTTTTTCTATTCCAAAATATTTGTTTTTCTTTAAGCCTCTGGTACTTTTAGAGGTGTGTCCCTCTTTATGTTAGGAAAATTTTATCTTATGATCTTGTTAAGTATAATTTCTAGGTTTCTGAGATGGGATTCTTATCTTTCTATTCTTATTATTTTTACATTTGGTCATTAAATACCAGATAACCTGGATGTTTGTGTTTAGAATTGTTTAGATTAAACATTTTCTTTGACTATGAATCTATTTCTTCTATCAAGTCTTCAATGCCTGTGATTCTCTCTTTCATTTCTTCCATTCTGATGTTGATACTTGCAACTTTAGTGTCTGTTCACTAAACTATTTCCAAAATTTCCTCAGTTTGTGTTTTCTTTATTATATCTACTTCCATTTTCAGGTCTTCAACAGTTTCCTTTGTTTTTATTATTATTATTTTTTTCCTTGAGCTTTTTGGCATTTATTAAGGGATTTATTGGTTTCGTCTATTTTTTCTTTTTCTTTTCTGAATTTCTTTAAGGTTTTCTTTTATTTATTTATTTATTTATTTATTTATTGTATTTTTCTCTGTAAGAAATCTACATAGTGTTGGCTTTAAGGTCTTTTTTTTTTTCTTCTTCAGCTACATTGGAATATTTAAGACTTGCTGTCATAGGATAGCTTAGATTTGCTGATATCATATTGCTCTTCATGTAGTTGATTGTGTTCTTACAGTGATATTTGGGTCTCTGGTCCTGCATTTTTGACATTTTCTTTGCTGCATGTGTGATTTATTCCTTGGTTTCTCTTTTTTCGTTGGTCTTCTGGTCTTTATGGTTTGGATTTCTGATGGCCAGAGTGACCTCTGACCCACCAAGAAGTATCTATCCAAGATGGGACTGGACTTCTGGTGGCCAACATGGCCTTTGGTGCAAGGAGATGTCGTGTCTCTTTTTCCTGACTGGTGTGTTAAGTGCCTGAGCAGTTGAAGTACTTTAGAGTTAGGGTGTAGACACAGCAGCACAGTACAGTGTGCAGTGAGGGTGGTGGATGTTATAGTGGACCTTTGGGAACTATGTCTGAGTCTTGGGACTGGGGCACTTCTGCAGGTAGGCAAGTCACTTATATGTTCTTACTTGAAAGGCCTGCACCTAGGCATGGGAAGTCTCTGAAGTTGTCCTCATAGCTTTTATTCTAAAAATGTTCTCACTTGTTTGCTAGAGTTAAAAAAGGTATGGCAAGTGGTGGTAGTGGTGGTGGCAGTGGTTGGTTGTTTTGTTTTGTTGTGCTTTTTGCTTTTTGATTTTTTTAGTTTTTTTTTTTTTGTGAAAAGTACTGTTTCCCACAGTATTGATTGTTTCATTCTTTAGTGTTTGATTTGTATATAGAAGACTACTAATTTTTATCTATTAATTTTGTATCCTTCTACTTTTTTGAAAGTGATTACTACATGTAGAAGTTCCCTAGTGGGGGCTTTGAGGTCTTCTCTGTATATACCATAATACCTGCAAGTAAAGATATTTTGAACTTTTCTTTTGATATTTGTATTCCCTTCATTTATTTCACTCAAATTATTATACTCACTAACAATTCAAAGTTGAATATATATTGCTAGTGGATTTCTTCATTTTTAGATCATTTATATATACTTTTTCTGTTCAAATGTTATTCTAGTCTGAAGAAGAAACTTGATTGGATTTAATAAGTTGAAGAGAACACTCAGAACAAGTGTTAACCGTCTTACCATGTGCAAAATTATTTCCAGTAATAACTACGTTTTATATTCAACCAAGTGAAATAAACAATAAATTGAAACAATGAATTAGATTTTAAACTAAATATAGTCTAAACATAAAAGGCTATTTAAAATAAAATATCTGTGCTTTTTAGGACCATAATGAGGTCTGAATTGGGAATGTTTGGTTTCTTTCAAGACTCAGTAGTGTCATGTAATGTTTTTCTGGAAATTGTCTTATGAGAGGATGTTTTTATGAAGCAGACCTACAAGAGAGATGTTTTGCTGAGAACAGACACATGGTGTTTTTTTGAAAGCTGTCTGGTGAAAGAGCATGTGATGTTTTGCTGGAGCTGATGCTTGAGAGGACATGTGATGCTTGGAAACAGTATAACTGAACAGATAGTGGATGATGCTCTGACATTGATTCTTGCTAGTTGTCTCAGTCAGGGTTTCCATTCCTGCACAAAATATATTGACCAAAAAGCAAGTTGGGAAGGAAAGAGTTCTTTAAGCATACACTTCCCCATTGCTGTTCATTATCAAAGGAAGTCAGGTCAGGATCTTACACAGAGCAGGAACTTGGAGGCAGGAGTTGATGCTGAGGCCATGGTAAGATGTAACTTACTGGCTTGCTTCAAAATGTGCCCTCACATCCTTGATCACTAATTAAGAAAATGCCTTACAGCTATATTTCATGGAGGCACTTCCTCAAGGGAGGCTCCTTTCTCTGTGATAATGCCAGCTTGTGTCAAGTTGACACAAAAATCCAGCCAGTACACTAGTCTTTGCTGGGCTTCATTTATTCTGGTCTTAGCTTGTTGTGACTTTTTAGAGAGAAAAGCACCAAAGAAATTTTGGTGGTGTACCAGCTACTTCTTGCCTCTTCATCAGATTTGTTCTGATTGGCAGAGCCTCAAGGTTTCTTCCAGAATGAGCTGCTGCTGCTGATTCATGTTTGGTGTTTTGCCAGTGGATGGGAATGCTAACAACAAAGATTGGAATTGCCCCAAAGAACTACTTCCAGAATGGTCCATGCCTCCCTTGTCCTATTAGCCATCCTCCTCCCCTGCCTTTGGTCAGTTGGCTATAAGAGAGGTGGAAGCACTTAAGAACTCTTATTAATGTAGGTTTTTGAAAAATATAAGCCTAAAGAAGTTCATGGTCCATGCTGCCTTTGGGGACCATGTTGAAGTTGATCTTCCGTGATGCAGCCAGAAGCCATGTGGATGTCCATGATCTAGCTGTTATGAGCAGGAAAGCTTCTATTACAGAGGTATCATGGACTCCAGACTAATACTTGAGAATCAGAAACACTTAAGTGAATGTTTTCACAGTTCATGCCTTCTGTCATGGGGGATGCAAAGGACATATTATCATTAAGGCTTAGTCACTGGGAGTTTGAGCACGTTCAAATGAGTATATTAGTAACATAAATTATATTTGGTGTATTATTTTTTGTTTGGTAGGAAAGGCTCAAAGATGGGAGAGTGGACCTAGGAGGGATTGGAAGTGAGTATGATTTAGATACATTGTGTGTAATTCTCAAATAATCATTAAAACATTATGTTGGAAACAAGCTATTAATGCAAAACAAACAAATATGAATGAAGAGTATATGGAGCAGCACCAAAAATGAAAATTTGGCTAACAACCTTTATAATAGATCTGATATGGCTGGAAAAGACATTATGGGTGTGTTGATAGCTCTGAGGGAATCAATTAACTAGTATAAGGTTACAAGAAGAATTTAGAAATGCCAAAAATTAATCATAAAATGATAACTTCAGTAGACTAGCAATGTCTGGAAATAAAATCATTTTTAGAAATAATTGCAGTTATTATTCAAGATGAACAAAAACAAAATGTCTACAGAATTAAAACACTAACAGAGACAATTTAAAACAATGAAAAACTATCTTACCTGAACATGTGGTACACTTTAATAACCTCAAAGCCAAAATTTTTAAATTAAAAAGAAAAGCAAACTAACAGGAAATTATAGTACTAAACTTTTAAAAAATTCAATGGAAAAATAAAATCTGTTAGAAAGGATATCTAAAATACTACTAAAATATGGTTTAGAAGATTAATCTCACTTCATAAGTGTCTTGTCACAAAAGCATGAGAATCAGATTTCAGACACTCAACTCTCAGGCAAATGCTGCTAGATATAAGAAGACTGTAATCCTAGCAACAGGTAAGTAGAGCTAGAGGATGTCCTGAACTAGTTTTCTGGCTAGACTAGTCCAATGGTGAGCTTTCAATTTAAATGAAAGACATTGCTTCAATATATAAGGATGAAAGTGATGGAAAATGACATCAATGTACACAGAAACATCTATAAATGAAAACATATGTGAATACATATCAACAATCCATATATCCAACTCTGAAAAATACAAGATATTGAGCACATCCACTTTTACTTTTATTATGTTTTTAGATTCCTGATTCTATTATGTTATAACATCTGCTCTTCCATTCTATATAACATGAGACATTGGAAGTCAATCCCTCAATTCTAGGAAATGAATGCAGAATCACATCTAATGCAATCATGTAAGAGTCTTATTTTGACAAATTATTGTATAAGTGTCATTACATGATATATTCTGAGGTATTTGTCATTAACATAAGCCAGTCAAGTGTCTTATAAAGCTATATTTTACTTAATAAAAATTAAGATTCAAATATACATTTCTGATTCTTTGCAGTGATGTTCTTATAAACTGTGACGCTTTCTTCTCAACAGGAAAGGAAGGCATGATATTCAAGTTAAACTCACTAAATTGCAGGAAGCTAAAATGTTTGATTTCTGTAAAGATCAGCAACATGCAGAATTACACAATGTTAGAAAGACCTTCAATGTGAGCAAAATCAAATTTGAAGTATATTATTGTTTTATTTTTGAGATCATAATATAATTACAAAATTTCTCCCTTCTTTCAAACACTCTTGTATTGCCCTCCCTGATTCTGAAAGGCATCACCTTTTTTTTCCCTAAAAAAATTATTCTACTCATATATGAATATGAATAGTACATAATATTAAATATAACTAGTTCAGTCTACACAAAATTACTTGTATATATGTTTTCAGAGATGATCATTTGATAATGATAATTGGACAAACAATTAGCGTACTCTTCCCTGGAGTAGACTACCTTTCCTACTCTGGCTTTCCTCAGTTGCCTATAGTTTTGAGATAGGCTTTTGTGTGTTCAGTTTGCCATGCCATTCTTGGGCAGTCATAACAGTGAGACTTTAAGGGTGTGGTTATTGCTGTTGCTAAGAAATACAATCTCATGGGAAATTCCCTCAGTGCTCTGACTATTAAAAGTTTTTGTACAAACTCTTCCATAAAGTTCCCTGAGCCTAAGGTATAGGAGTGTTTTACAGATGTATCCATTGGGCCTGGGTTCCATACCTCTGCATTATGATTTGTTGTGATTTTCTGTAGAAGTTTCTATTATTATGAGACACTCATGTCATGATAATGACCAAAGGTTCTCTAATGGTTTTCAGACCCAGTTATCAAGATGGAATCCTTGTCTATTACTGAAAATCTGGCTAACTATTCAGTGTTAGTGAAATCATGGTTATTGTGGGAAAATCTATAACCTCTAATTTACTAAACCAGAATAAGCCTTAGAGACATTGTATAAACATGTGTGCTTATACTCACAGAAAATTGTAGGTTTCACTCTCATTTTACTGAATTTTAAGTTTTGCAATAAATTTTTCTATATAGCACAAACAAGCATAACCAGAACTTTAGGACACATTGAAAACATCTTTAAAGAATGTGATTACTTTAACAAGAAAAATGCACAAAAAATAGAAAAAGAGAAATGGGAATATTTATAAAATGTGAACTAAAATATATACATGAAATAATCTGTAATTATATGTAACTCATTACTAATTTTCTCTAATTAACTAGGGTTAAATTCTGATGTCTATGAACCTTTTGTGAGGACAAATAAATAGCAGTTTTTAAATCAAAGTTTTGTAGTTTAAAAGTTCCAAAAGATGCCTTATTAAACAAAATTTTAAAATTAAGCAGTGGGAAAGTGGGAAAAAACCTCAAAGATGACACAAACTTCTACATGTTTTATTTTAGTATTTACTCCAGTCACTTGAATCATCACCTTTAATTAGTTTTATTTTATATCCTAGAAACTGCTGTGAAATTTGTTATTCTGTTCCCTTTTTTAAAAGATATGTTGCTATTTCATGATTATTAATTTTTAGATTAAGAAAAACACACAGAACAAAAATATTTGCTCAGCAAAATATCTCAGCAACTCTCAGCATAATTTTGAAAAATAACATTGAGTTTTCTAAAATTAAGACAAAAAATGTGCTTGTAATAGGTACTTCCAAGTCTTCCACAAATGGAAGAGATATCTTTCAATTTTTATCTTTGGGAGCCTATTGCTTGGCTATAATTTTAAACATACCTTTTAAAACATCCTTGCCTAAACTAGCTTTCATGTAATTAACTTTTATTTAATAATTTGGATTCCAGCTGAAGTTGTTTGTTTCTATGTTTCATAAAATGCAATAGTTATCTAGAAGGTGTTCTTTGGAAAAATATGTCTGACACCCTAACTTTTTAAAAATTTGAACACTAAGATTATATAATTTCCAATCAAAGTCAGAAAATAAGAATATAGAAATATAGGAGCTCACACAGCAAGTGAAGTATCCACAGTTGACTTGGTAAGACCCATTAGAAAGGCTGTCAGTACTTTATTGTGTAAATGTTCCACATTTTCTGTATCCATTCCTCTGTTGAAGGACTTCTGGGTTGTTTCCAGCTTCTGGCTATTATAAATAAGGCTGCTATGAAAAAAGTGGAGCATGTGTCCTTGTTATATGTTGAAGCATCTTTTAGGTATATGTCCAGTAGTTGTATAGCTGGGTCCTCAGGTAGTACTATAGCCTGTTTTCTGAGGAACTGCCAAAATCTTTTCCAGAGTGGTTGTACCAGCTTGCAATCCCACCAACAATAGAGGAGTGGTCCTCTTTCTCCACATCCTCACCAGCATCTGCTGTCACCTGAGTTTTTTATCTTAGCCATTCTACCTCAATGGAAGAATTAAGAGAAAGGAATGAAGGAGCTGAAGAGTTTGCAACCCCATAGGAAGAACAACAATATCAACCAACCAGACATCCCAGAGCTCCCATGGACTAAATCACCAACCAAAGAGTACACATGGAGAGATCTATGGCTCCAGGTGCATATGTAGTAGGGGGTGACCTTATCTGGCATCAATAGGAGGAGAAGGCCTTGGTTCTGTGAAGGCTTGATTCTGATTCCTCCGGGTAGAGGAACACCAGGGCTGAAAGGTGGGAATGGGTAGATGGGGGGGCATCTTTATAGAAGAAGGGGGATAGGGGATGAAATAAGGGGGTTCTGGAAGGGAAACCAGGAAAGATGAAGCATTTGAAACATAAATATATAAAATACCCAATTAAAATATAAAGAAAAAAAGGCCATCAGCTGGACCAGTTAACTATAGGAAACAGCATATTCTCTATAGAAGTGCCGTCTGAGACTATTAAATGTAGACAAGGGGGCAATACTCCATAATTAGATGAAGTAGGTGGAAACAAAAATGCTTGAAAAGTGTGAATTTACTTAAAATGACAGACAGCTCAAAAGTTACACTTTTTACAAAAGTGCATATTTTAAAAATCGTTTCTAAACAAACCAATTACCATATGCTCTGAGGTTTAGAACTCATCTGAAAATGAAAAACTGTTAAAACCTGTCAATTACTCTTTCAAAATGCCAAAAAATTAAATGTTTCCTTTTGGGGGTCTATCAATTAATTTTCTTGTTATTTTAAAATTCATCAACTGAAATAATTTACACATGCAAATGAGGTAGGTAAACTATAACAACATACATGTATCAAGTGTTTCAGAGTTTAGCCTTGAGAGTTCTGATATTTAAATGAATAACTCATTTAGAAATAAGGATAACAAAACCTTTAAATCTATGAATAAATATTTTTCTGGTTATAAAATAGATATATGAAATTCCCAATGAATCTGTAACAAAATATTATAAGCATGGTGACACAAACATTAAATATTACTTTTATTAAGGCTTTTTATCATAAGTCTGAAATTTAATTTTTGCAAGGTGGTATTCAAAATGTTAGCACAGATGTGTCCAATATTTATAATGAGTATTTAATTTTCTTCTCTAGGGTGGAGATTTTGAAATGCTTAGATCACACCTTTTAGCTTAAATCACTTATTGGTTATTTATTCTGTGTATATTGACTGGTTTCCATTTCTGAAATATTTTCCATCTTCAGTAAAAAGCAGAAGAAAAGACGATGCTTCTTTCTTGTGGGGTGACAATTACACCAACCTGCTAACCTGTGTGTTTAGGATAAGTATTTATTTCCAATGTAGGGAAAACATCATCACTCTGTGTTGATTAATTTGTATATTTATACATATATAAAAATTATACATCTATTTATATACAAACACATATATGTGTACATATATGATACGTACATATATAACATATATAACAGTATAAATATTATATGTATACATTTAAGTAAGCTTATGTAATACTATGCTCACTTATGCCTTTTCAGCCACTCTTGGTGCCATTTATTTCTCTGTCCCCTGTTTTACCCAAATGTCCACTTCCCAGTGACTCCCTCAATGTTTTATTTTGCTGTATATCCTTCCTATGTCCCACTCTTTAGCGACCCAGCTGCCTCTTGCCTTTCTGGTTTTTTTCTAATTTCCTGGATGCTACAATTATAATTAATTCAGTTTATATATTCAAATCTAAAGTTTTAGAGGTAGCTTGTGTACATATGTGAGAACATGTGTCACAGGTGAAAGTCAAGGGAGGCTCATCATAGTTTTCTGAATTTTGTTCTTTATGAATAAAATACATATGTTCCAACTTGAACATTAACAAAATCCCTTCACAGTACAATAATTAAAATCATCCTAGAATTATCTATAAAGAAAAATCCTAAAATAGTCATGTTTAAATAAATGATGAGCCTATTAATGTTAAAAATAATTGCAAATATTCAATTAATAGTCAACGGATTTAAAACTAGTTATTTTATACCTAACCTTTATATTGTAAAAAAATATACACCAGTAACATACAAGATACTAAAAAATATGAAACCTTGAGGAAATGTTAAAATATAACTCAAACAATCCATATAATGTACAAGGTTTTTTTCTTTAAACCTTTGGGTGTCACACCATAATTTTAAAATGGAAGAAAGTATAATGTATGGACATAAGCATTAAAAACCTTTAAGTATTTTTTGTAATAAACCTGCTTGTCTTGGAAAACATTTTTTTTTTAATTAAAGGAAGTAAAATGTTTAATATGAAATAAAAAGCCTTTGTTTACATTATCCTTTATCTTTCAATAAACATATGTATGTGATATGAATCTTTACTTTTGGTATTTATTGAATGGGTTGATTCAAGACTGTTCTAAAATTGTTATTCAAGAGGGAACTTGTAGAGTCCACCTCCAGTAGAAAGACAGGGCATCAAGTGGAGGATGGGGTTGCCATCCGATTCGGGCCACATATGTGGCAGAGGAGGGCCTTGTTGGCCATTAGGGGGAGGAGAGGCCCTTGGGCCTGAGAGTGTTAGATGCTCCCAGAGAGTATAGAGAGTATAGGAGAAGCCAAGGAGGACAGATGGGAGTGGGTGGGTTTGTGGGTGGGTGGGGGAATAACCCCATAGAGGCAGGGGGAGGGGATAGGTGGTTTCCAAAGGGGAGACCTGGAAAGGGGAAAACATTTGAAATGTAAAACAAAACAAAACAAACAAACAAAGAACCTCTGACCCATAACTGTTCCTGTCTGAAAAAACTGCAGGGACAAAAATGGAGAGGAGACTGAGGGAAAGGAGGTTCAATGAAGGCCCAAATTGAGATCCAGCTCAAAGGGAGGTCCCAAGGCCTGACACTATTACTGATGCTATGGTGTGCTTACAAACAGGAGCCTAGCATGACTGCCCCCTGAAAGGCCCAACAAGCAGCTGAATGAGTCAGATGTAGATATTTGTACCCAACTAATGGACAGAAGCTGCTGGCCCCTGTGGTTGAATTAGGGAAACCGAGAAGAAGCTGAGGAGGAGGGGACTCTATAGAAAGACTAGCAGTTTCATCTAACCTGGACCCCTGAGATTTCTCAGACACTGAGCCACCAACCAGGCAGCATTCACCAGCTGATATGAGGTTCTCAACATACACAGCAGAGGACTGCCAAATCCGGACTCAGTCAGAGCAGATGCACCTAACTCTCTAGAGACTTGATGCCCAGGGAGTGCAGAGGCCTGGTGAGGTGGAGGTGATGGGTGGGAACATTCTCTTGGAGACTGGTAGGAAGGGAGTATGAGGTGTAGAACAGTCAAAAGGTGGACTGGGAGAGGCATAAAGTCTGGATAAAAAGATTAAAAAGAATAAAAGTAAAAAAGATTAAAGAATAAAAATCACATTCAAACTTTTAAAGCATAATCAAGCTTGGTGAATCACATCTGATATCTACCTGAGAGACTACAGCAAAAGGACAAAATGTCTAAGTTTAGCCTATGTATCAGTGAAAACCCATTATTATGAAATCAAAGGACACAAAAACAGTCCTTTTAAATTGAAATATCTGACAAGAGATATGGGGAAAACGTTCATTATTAGCACTTTGATCATAATTTCTATTAAGATGTTTACTCTGGAAAGTCATTATTTCATTGCATATTCTGATCATAAAGTCAATTTTAATTATCCCATAGCTACCAGACTTATTTTAAAAATATCTTTAAGTATATATTTTCAGCATGGTGAAATCTAATCCTGTATCGGAATCTGTGCTTATCAAGAATTTAACTTGATATGGTCTGTTAATTGAATATTGGGCATTCCGAACTATTGGGCTAATATCCACTTATCAGGGAGTACATAACATGTGTGTTCTTCTGTGACTGAGTTACTTCACTCAGGATGATATTTTCAGGTTTCAGTCACTTGCCTGTGAATTTCATGAAGTCATTGTTTTTATTAGCTGAGTAGTATTCCATTGTGTAAATGTACCATATTTTCTGTATCCATTCCTCTGTTGAAGGACATCTGGGTTGTTTCCAGCTTCTAGCTATTATAAATAAGGTTGCTATGAACATAGTGGAGCATGTGTTCTTATTACATGTTGGAGCATCTTTTGGGTATATGCTCCGGAGTGATATAGTTGGGTCCTGAGGTAGAACTATGTTCACTTTTCTGAGGAACTGCCAGACAGATTTCCAGAGTGGTTGTACCAGCTTGCAATCCCACCAGCAATGGAGGAGTGTTCCTCTTTCTCCACATCCTTGGTAGCATCTGCTGTCACCTGTGGTTTTGATCTTAGCCATTCTGACTGCTGTGAGGTAGTATCTAAGGGTTGTTTTGATTTGCATTTCTCTAATGACTAAAGATGTTGAACATTTCTTTAGGTGCATCTCAGCCATTCTAGATTCCTCAGCTGAGAATTTTCTTTTTAGCTTTGTTTCCCATTTTTAATAATGTTATTTGGTTCTCTGGAGTCTAACATCTTGAGTTCTTTGTATATATTGGATATTAGCCTTCTATCAGATGTAGGATTGGTAAAGATCTTTTCCCAATCTGTAGGTTGCTCTTCTGTCCTAATGAAAGTATCCTTTGCCTTACAGAAGCTTTGCAATTTTATGAAGTCCCATTTGTGGACTCTTGATTTTAGTGTTTAATCCATTGTTGTTCTGTTCAGGAACTTTTCCTCTGTGCTCATGTGTTCAAGATCTTTCCCCACTTTCTCTTCTATTAGATTCAGTGTATCTGGTTTTATGTGAAGTTCCTTGATCCACTTGGACTTGAGCTTTGTACAGGGAGATAAGAATGGATCAATTTGCACTCTTCTACATGTTGACTGCCAATCGTACCAGCACCATTTGTTGAAAGTGCTGTCTTGTTTCCACTGGATGGTTTTAGCTCCTTTGTCAAAGATCAAGTGACCATAGGTGTGTGGGTTCATTTCTGGGTCTTCAATTCTATTTCATTGATCTACCTGCCTGTCAATGTGCCAATACCATGCAGTTTTTATCACTACTGCTCTGTAGTACAGCTTGAGGTCAGAGATGCTGATTCCCCCAAAAGTTCTTTTATTGTTGAGAATAGTTTTCGCTATCCTAGGATTTTTGTTATTCTAAATGAATTTCAGAGACCAAAATGTGGATGCTTCAGTGCTTCTTAAAAGGGTGAACAAAAAACTCACAGGAGGAAATATGGAGACAAAGTGCAGAGCAGAGATGGAAGAAAAGGCCACCCTTCCCATATATAGCCACCAAACACGGACACTATTTTGGATTCTGGGAAGTGCTTGCTTATGGAAGCCTGATATGGCTGTCTCTTGAGAGGCTCTGCCAGAGCCTGACAAATACAGAGGCAGATGCTCACAGCCGACGATTGGACCAAGTACAGAGTCACTGATGGAGGAGTTAGAGAAAGGCCTGAATGAGCTGAGGGTATTTGCAACCCCATAGAGGGAGCAACAATATCAACAGGCCAGACCACCAGACCCCCAGACCCCCAGACCCCCAGTAGCTCCCGGAGACTGGACCACCAACCAAAGTATACGTATGGAGGGACCCATGGCTCTAGCTGCATATGTGGCAGAGGATGGCCTTGGTCCTCAGTGGGAGGAGAGGTCCTTGGTCCTGAGGGTGTTTGAATCCCCAGTGTAGGGGAATACCAGGGAGGGAAGACGGAAATGGTTGGGTGGGTGAGTGATCACCCTCTTAGAGGCAGGGGCAGGGGGATAGGATATGCAGTTTCAGAAGGGGAGACCTGGAAATGGGAAAACATTTGAAATGTAAATAAAGAAAATATCCAATAAGAAATATATATATATATATATATATATATATATATACACACATATACATGTATAAACACACACACACACACACACACACACATATATATATATGAATTTAACAATTGCTTTTGCTTGGTTGAAGTCTATGTTTTTTGTATGTGTGGTCTTTTATTTTACTATTTTTTTTTTTTTTTTTTTTTAAGATTCAGTCAGTAACCCAAACTAGCTTCAAATTCATGACCTTTTTGCCTCAGTTACTCAAAGTTGTGCTTAAAGGTAGGCACTAATGCTCCAGATACACATCTTGAGAGTGCTTTATCTTTCCACTGTGTGGTATAGAAATGCTCTTAAATCGAGTGCTATCAAAGAGGATTTGGTGATTCTCTCAATGTAATCCAGATGGGAAAAATAAGAGTGTTCATCATTTAGTCTAAAAACAAGTCCCACTTTATCAAAATCCATCATCTCCGATTGTAAGCATGCTTTCATTAGAAGGAACTTTGTAGAATAGGAAACATCTAGAAGCACATGTGGGCTGCTATAGTAAAATATCCTTCATCAATTACCTGACATGTCCTAGTTAACTGCATTGAGAAAATATTTACATTTTAGAAAATAGTGACCATAATTTAAATGGCACATTCTTTAAAGAAAAAGAAATTTTATTTTTATTACATTATAGCCTGTTTCCTAAGCGTAATTTAGGAATAATTTAATACATATTAAAAATTCATTCTTCCAAATGTATGAGGGTTCAAGATAATAAAGAGATAGTGGAAGACATTCTTTTATATGTGCTCTAAAAATTGAAATGTGTGCACCCATGTTTTGAAAAAAAAAAACAAAACAATAACAAGAACAAAAAAAATGAAATGAAAAATGGTCTAAATGGACAAAAGTCTTGATATAAGTCCTGTCTTTTACATTAGACTATTTTTACACATTACTGCATTCTTGTTCCAGTTTTGCATACCCTTAAATTCCTGTTTCATATTTTAGAAATTATACATGACTGTGTTACATATGACTTCAATGTTAAAAGATTTTTTTAAGAGAATATAACAAAAAATTTGTTGTATAAAATTATTGTACTTAAGTCTGTCTTTGAAAGGAATATGGACATTTTATAAAAAATATTATTTGGCTGCCCAAGTTCCATTTTTCTTTTTATCTTATTGACAAGTGCATTTGCACTATTCATTGTTATATTGGATTTGATGAACATCGATGAAATATGTATAACAAAACTATGAAATAATTGATGACTGATTCTGGTAAATCAGGATTGCTTTTCCATTCTTTGCCAATGACACCCCCTGAAAAAGGAGAGGAGCTGGGAGAAAATCCTGTCTCCTGTTCATACTTGCATTGAGTGGTAATGAACCTGTGGGTGTGGGAGCCAGACCTTGAAAATAACTGTTCCTTAATTGTGTTCCACATTATTTCTTGAGACCAGGCCTCTCACTGATCTGCGAACATTATAGATTTGGCTGGACTGGCTGGCCTTTGACCTGCAGCAGTCTTTCTGTCTCCGTCTCATACCCAGTACTTTATACACTGCTAGCAACAGGTTTTGAATGTGTGCTGGGGATCTAAACTGAGGTTCTCATACATATATGTTACCTGAAATACTTTTGACAATTATTAAGCTACCGAACCCACCACTCTCAAAATATTTACAAAAGATAAACTTTGAATTTCATTGAATAAAACTAGAGGTATGTAATTTTTTCATTTATATGACAAAATAGTGCCGAGCTTCCTAAGAATCTGCACACAGACTTTCAAATTAGTGATACTCTCATTTTATATCCCCAGATGCAGACAATAAAAGTTCTTGCTTTACTCCATCTTGGTCAGCAGTAGGAGTTCACATTGTTCTGAAATTTTTCCACTATAAGATGTGGATATTGGCATTTTATCAATGTTTTATCTTGTCTTATTGTATTTACCCATGGATTAATTTACCCCCTGTTTTTTGCCACATTTTTATTCTTTGCTCAAGTATCTGTTTATTTAACTACATTTTAAAATAGAGCTGGTTTCTTACACTTACATTATAAAATCATTTGCATATTTGATTAACTTTATCACATGCCTTCACTAGATGTTTTCACCTGAATCCTGACTGCTCATTTTATTATCATTTTGTATTGTACTTTGAAGTGCAAAATGTTCTTCTGATACATAAAACATGTTTTTCATTACAGTCATTCTACTTTCTGGGATGACTACTTAGTTGTTTCTTATAAGTCACTACACTAAAGGCCATAAGCGTTTTTTTTTTTTTTTTTTTTTCCACAATTGTCTCCTAAGAGTTCTTGCAATTGCATTTAACATTTATTAAATGGTTGATTTAAAAATCTATGTATACTGGGTTTTAGATTTAATTTTTTTTATTTTAGTTTAGTTTATTTGTATGTGGATCTACAGTCATTGCAACATGATTACCTGAAAGGAGACTTTATTGCCTGTCTTATTTTCCTCTCTGGAAAATATGAGCTCATTATATCAATAGAGTTATTTCTGGTATAGTTTTGCTAGTGCCTTCTATATCACATCTCTCCATATACATTAATTTCTTTATAATTATTAAATATAGCACCAGAACCTGAGTGAAAAACTTGAGTATATATATATATATATATATATATATATATATATATATATTCAAAATTTAACCTCTTAAAATCCCATAAAAATGTGAAGCTCTTTAATATTTCTGTCATGAAACAATATAAAGTATTTTTATATAAATATCATTAATATCACTTTTGCTGGCAAAAATAACTTACAGCTTCTTGTTGTATATTAATCATATGCAGAATTTAGCACTGGGACAAGATACTAAAGGAAATTAAAAGGATGAAAAATTTTATAAATAGCCCTCCTTATGCTCAAGCAATCCTATGTGTTAATAGTCAAACAATACCTATTCATTACAAGATAATTGGAACACGTGGGGAAAGATAATGAAAAGTAAACTAGAAAAATAAACAATTGGAGTAGTTCTATTTACTTTATTTCTATCAAAATTTTAACTTGTTGGAATACTAATAAAAGTAAAACAATCACCCAAAGCCTCCTACCTGAGGATTAGATTTCATAGTACTAGAAATCTGCTATTTAATCTGCTAGATAGAAATTCAATTAATAATCCTAACCTGCTAGGATGCCTCTGAGCCAGAATGACCACCTTAGAAATATATCCCTAGAAGTCCAGAAATAGCACTTAATTTGCAATAACCAACAACTGTCTAATTGACCTAAAGACCTACTCAAAAAGAGGAAGATAAACTAGGTACTATAACCCTAGCTATCTACCTGTGGCTAGTTATGTGGCTAGGTAGTTTTACTACCATTTTCCCAAAACAGTACAATTCCTAACTATATTCTAAGTACTTGTTCTTATGCCCAAATGTTAGTAAATATTTCATTCTTCAAATAATATATTTATTTTCAGAAGACAGAGGAATAAAAGCAGCTGAACGAATTCCAGAGAACAACTGAATAAGTATTGTACAGCCCCAACTCACACATCTACAATGCAGATCCTAACCCTAAGGCTCAGGGAACACTACAGGTGATGTGGTCCCAAAATTTGTAAGATCCTGAATAGCAGGAAATCTGCAGTACAATTGTATATTCTATATATGAAAGAGTATCATATGAAAATCGATATGTGAATTTACATGCTATTATTAATGGGAGAAATTTTAAGGCATACACCTGTCTTACAAGAAGAGAAACAGGCTATTACTAACACCTGAGAGGAGACTTTGACTTCCCTAGACATGAGCCCTGTAATTGGTTATCCAATAACAAATAGGAAGTCTTAAAAACTCAAGTAACATTAAACAGGCCCAGTAGATTTTATTTATGTATACATTCAAAAATGACAGTAAAAAAGAATTGTAGGCCATACATTTGAGATGGATTGAGGAGTGTATACAATAGTGAAGCTAGATTGCACAGACAGAACATTAGTTAAATTTAGTACAGATGTCTAAAATTAAAAAAAAAATACAAATAAGAAAATTATCAAATTGAAATATAGCTTGATTTTTTTTCTGAGTAGTTTAAAATTATCTGTAAGAAGAAATTAATTCTTTTCTCTTTCTTTTTTTGATAAAGTGTCCAACAATGTAAAACGATCTTGCCATTAACTTCTTATATATACTAAATTAGGGTAGAATTCAGGATTCTCCTTGGATCATCTCCTGAATGCTATAATTAAAAGTATGAATGGTGACACTCAGCAAAAATGCACTTTAAAATAGTGGCTTTTATAATAATGGTGACATGGCAGCCATGGAAATGGATTCAGCAGGATTGAGTTTATCAATCACAAAAGTTCTAAAATAGTCCTAAATATATATCACCGATAGATTGATAGATTAAATATATGAAAAATATGTGTTACATGCTGGGGATACATCTCAATTGGAATATTGTCAGGCGTTGTCAAAGACCTGCATACAACTTTGAGCACTGTACAACCTAGAAGTTGTTGTTGGTCCATTCCACTAATCCCAGCAATTGGACAGTGAAGGAAGGAATATTAAAATTTAAAGAATCTGTTTGACTACTTACTAAGTATGATGCTCCATTAGTGCCTGTCTTTCAAACTACAGTGTTTACATGACCTTAACATGAGAAGTAATGTTTAAAATATGAGTTTACATATACTTAATACATTATATCAAGTTATATAACTTTTCTCTAATGTGAATAGTCTTCTTTAAAGAACTCCAGAAGCTATACTTAGTACCTTATCACTATTTCTTGACACAGAACCTCACTCAACCCACACTTAACTATGGAATTACTGGAAAGACAAGGCTAACCTAAGCAGCAATCCTCCTGTCCCATACTCTTAGTTTTATGAATAAAGGTATTGTTCACCTACTAATTTAATTTGAATATCTACCTGTGCATACTAAAGAGAAATACTTTACCGATAATCCTTTTTCCCCACTCCATTACTCAAGGATATCAAAAATAATTTCTGTCTGTTTAGCGTTATGGGTTTGTGAAATTATTCCAGAAAGGCTAATTACCTCTCCTCCTCTCCTGGTCTTCTTCTTTTTCTTTTTCTTTTTCTTCTTCTCCTTCTCCTTCTCCTTCTCCTTCTCCTTCTCCTTCTCCTTCT